>JAAWXA010000019.1:17285940-17308836 GCA_038090715.1 Florisuga fusca
GAAGTGGTGCTGTCCCCACCCAAAAAACCCCCCTCAAACCCTGAACGAGACGCAGTCTCCAGTCACAGAAAGCCACTAGTTTGCAATGCTTGCCCCGAGGTGGCCGGGCAGCTGCTCAGCTGGCTGGGGCCCAGCACCACTTCGGGTTTCCAACACTAAAGGCGTGGCAGCACCATGTTCCACAGACCCAGGAAGCTACATGCTGCTGGGGAGGGTGGGACGAAGGCCTGGCCCCTTCTCCCTCTTGTCCAAATCACGCGTAGCTTTCATCTTCGTGAGGTCCTTCCTTCCTCAGACTAGCTCTGGAAGAGGAAGAACAAAAGTTGGAGGCTTGAAGTGGCAAGAAGTGAAGAGTTTCTAAGTACTCTTACTTAGAAAAGAGTAACACCACGATTGCATGCAACTAGTTCAAAGCTAGCACTATCAGTCCACCTGGGTTCTGTTTTACAGTCAGCTAAGACTACATAGACATCCCCAGCTCTTCTGCAGAGCAGTAGTTCACTTCCCAGCTTCTTCCAGTGCTTCCCACTCTCACCAAACACTTCACTCCTTAACTAATGAGAAGTGAAAGACTTGCATTTCAACTCTCCTCTCTCTAGAAGCCCTTACTTGATCCAGAGGCAATGCTGAGGGCTTTTGTGATGTCAGATCTTCCCGGGACATGGTTGCTGCAGGCATCTTCGGGAAGGGAACTTGAGCCTGATGCATTTGCATTCTGGAGCCAGGTTGAATGGAGAGAGTTTTAGCAAGTGAACATCAAGAGCAAATCCCTTCTACTTGGTTGAATGCATACATACAACATTCACATACAAGCATGCACCCCATGTATTTTTTTCTGGCTTCCCCCCAGAACACAACCTTTAATCCATGCCACTCCCACCATGGCTCAGTTGTAAGCCAAGCTCCCAGAATAGTAGAAAAGAAGGAGGACTGTCACACTGGGACGATGTTACAAAACAGTAACAGTCGAAGCACTTTTATAAAACCTTAACAGGCAATTTTTTTAGTAGCAGAAATTTTCCACTTAGGAATAAAATGTGACACCCACAGTCTCAGTGGGAAGCAATTTTCTGTGAGGAAAATTTGAGACAGAGAGGAAGGACAAATCAAGAGGAGGAAGAAAAGGGAGCAACATTAAAGAGTTCATAACAAGAAACTAACTTCCAGTTTCATTAGCTACTCTGCCCCACTATGACAGAGATGCAATAAAATTCTTGCACAGCCCTGGATGACACTTTAACAAAAAAACTGTCAAATAAAATAAAACACTGGTGTGGGGATAGATGGGACAGGCTAACAAGGTCTCCATGATAGTGATTGCTACTTTTTTTAAAGAAGTTGCAACAAGACTCTCCATCTTAAGAGACCTCTTACTCCAAGAGTTTGTCACCTGCTAACCTCTAAACAGCACTTCCCATCTCCCCTGGCTTCAAGCCATGTCCTTTCAAGGATATCCAACACTTACTGTCACCCAGGCATCATCCCCCTCCCACCTTGCCTTCTCGCAGAAAACATGCTCTTACCCCGAGGGTCTATACAAGTCCTGGGGTGGCCCCCCCATGCCACCTCCACTGCCTCTCTGCTCCATCAACAAAGCCTGAAAGTGACCCATGTTCTCCTCCCGGCAGCGGTACAGGGGTCCCTCCTGAGAGAGGCCATTGGCCTGGACAGAGGCTGGATGATGAGAGAGATGAGCATTCATGGGTGATCCATACGTCCTGGGCTGGAAATGACTGCCAGGATGCCGGGATGCATATGGAGAGCCAGTCTGTAGCATCACCCCATGGGGAGGGAAAGCTGATGGGCCAAATCCCATCCCCGAACCTAGGTGTGGTGGGGGTGCTCCGTAGAGGAACTCTCCCGCTGCCACCGAGCTTTGCCTCTTTGTGGCTGCATTGTGGTTGTCCAAGTCAAGGAACTCTTTGGGACTCTCCGGCCTTTCCTGGGACTCCTCAGACTTCTCGTCTTCAGGCCCCAGGTCCTGCCCGTCACTCGGAGAAACCTCTTTGGCACTCGCTATGTCCATGCGGTTGGGAGAAGCCAGGGCAGCACTCAGTGCCTCGCAGCCGTGCAAGCCACCGGCAGACCCCCGCTCAGGGAAAGCGGGTCTGGCCAGGGGTGGATGGGCATTGGGGTGCCCGCTGGGGCTGGCCTGGGGGTGGAGAGGCCTCTGCCAGTCCGAGTAGCCCTGAGGGCAAGCGTAGTAGGGTGGTCGCTGGTAGTGGTGGTAGGAAGGCTGAGGCTGTGGTTGGTAGGGGTAGGGAATGCCCTGAGGGGGTCTGTACCGGGGGAAGACGCCTGGATGGGCGCTGCTTGGCTGGAAGCCCCGTGGGGAAAAATGCTGGGGGTGAGATGCAGGAGGAGGTGGCTTGCCCCCCATCATGGGGCCAAACCCCTGCAGGCCTGGGTTGATGTGGTACCGCCCAGCCGAATTTGGATATTCCAGACCAGGCACATAGAGAGGGTGATACTGGTTGGGGGTGGCCCCAATGGAGCCAGTATCCATGCCAGGGAGGCCAGGGCCCTGCCCCATGCAGGGCACGGTGGCTTCAGGCACAGCCTTCCCCCCACCACAGAGGGGCTTCTCCAGCAGGCTGGCAGCCAGCCCCTTCCCCTCGGTGCTGGCTGCTGGCCCCTCACCCACCGCTCCATTCTCAGGCAGGGGACCCCCTCTCTCAGAGCCGGGCACCGGATCCCTCGCGCAACCCGGGTCACCAGCGTAGCCGCTCTCAGCCGGCCAGGTGCCCTTGCCCTGTCCTGGTTTCAGGTCGCCCTTCACGCTGGAGCAGTCCCCCTCCCCGTCTGGGGGCAAGGCGTGCCTGGTGCACTCCATGGGCAGCGGGGGCTTGGGATGAGGTAGGAGTTTGGCATAGGCCCCATCACGAATGCCGATGCACTGAGCCTTCTCGTCCATGCCTGCCTGTGGCTCCACTGCAAAGAGAGGGGGGAAAAAGTCACGTATCGGTCTAAATTTGGAAATCAGCCCTCACATACATACACATACACACGCCTACACATGGTCATCCAAAGCACACGTCCCAAAGGCTAATTCCTGCCAGCTTAACAAGGTCTACCAAAGTAGCCTGTCAGTATCTTCTTTTGCTGCTGACCCAAAGTTGCTGAGTCTAACAAGTCCCTAACATGTGGATGTAGAAAGCAGACTGCTTTCTGAACTTTGAAAATCAAAGAGGGAAAGAAGTGACTTTCTAAAGCCATGAAATTTCTTCCACCAAAGGCTTCAATGGACATATTTCAAACAGCACAATATTCTGTCCTCTACTCAAACCTGTCTACAGGGCTGTTGAATTATGGCACCAGGGATACTTGTCTTTCGTGGGGCTGCAGCCTCTCTCCTGCACTCATCACACCATCTTCCCTTCTTTAGCAATTCTAAAGTGCATATCTGCAAAGTTGGGTGGTCTTTAGTAGCCACTTCTTTTAAAAGAACTCTTTGAGAAACTACCCATGTGGTTGAAACTCTCCGGGTAAGATTGCACACATGTATTGAAACCTAAAGATACAAGCATGGTGCAGTCTGCAAACCACCAGAAAGTCACCTCCACCACTGTAATGTTGCACGCATGGATTTGGTCTGACACTTGGGCATGCAGAGGCTGTCTAATGGGGAGGCATAGTTGGGAGATACCACAGTGGGGTCCACACAACAGCAAGATAAGAAGCCAGGGTAATGGCTCTCCACAAGCCTCATTTGCCCACAGCTTGGGTAGAAGCCCTGCCACATACTGAGATGCTGCAGAGCTGATTGTAGCCATATTTTAACCAACTGAGATTTGGAGATGTGACTGCTCTGCCCTGCAATCACTCAATGTCCTCCCCCAGTCTCTGTTCTATATCCAGCACAGTTAAATGATGATGACTTTTAAACAATGCCACACAAGGAAAGAGTTTCCTCTTAGTGTAAGGCACACAAGGGATTGATAAAAGATGCAACGGTTTTGATGTCTAGTTTACCATCCAGAATTAATGAAAAAAAAAAATTTTTTTTTTGATCTCTAGGGTTTTTTGATCTCTACTTTAGGTTTGTTTTATTTTTAAGAGGTTTTTTTGATCTGTAGTTTACCACCTAGAATGAATGAAATTCAACTAGAAAGAAACCTGCAATGTCACCCCTGTCATCCCACTTGAACTGACACGGCTGCTCAGAGGCTTTTGGGCAGTCCGGTCTTGTCAGGGTTTGGAGATATTGAGAGCTCACAAAGCACATGTGCATTTCAGAGGAGGAGCCATACTGACATCTAGTCAAAGGACTATATTTATACCATTTAGTCACATAATGTATTCTTTCCTTACTTTACTCTTCGCAGATTAAATTTTTCTATTAAATCCAAGTGAGCTCTAGAAGCATCATAGCTTATGCTTTGCATTTGCACTCCATGGCAAACTGATAGCTTGCAGGTATAGCTGGGACAGAGGACACCCCAGGCAGGCTACAATGAAAGAAAAGTCTTAGAAAAATCTAAGCAATGGCTGAAGCAAAAAACATATTCCAATCTAGAATTAAAAAATAAAAAGATGTGTAAAAAATGCATGTCCCACATTTATCTAATCAAGAATTTAATTATTTTTCTAGAAAAAAAATTCTGCTTTACTGTTTGTGCTTTAGCCACTGTTCAAACTTGACACCAGTAAGCCTTAAAGTCAGAGAGTATTTTCCCTTTCTCTAGAGGTGCAAATAAAGGCTTGTTTGCAGACGGGTTTTTGTGCACCTGCAGAGGAGTTTCAATGTTTGGAAACCTACAGGTTTGGAGCCCAAGAGTAACAAAGCTGGCACAGGGGCGCTCATCTGCCCTCCTTGCAAGGTGGGTAGAGGGTCTGCCCCAGCATGGAGAATGGCACAATGCAGCAGGTGGGAGGAATGACTGGCAGCGGGCAAGGAGAAGGCAGGCAGGGGGATGGCAGGCAACAGATGTAGGCAGGGAAGGTCAAACACTACAGGCAGGGGCTGCTGTGCTGGCAGACAGGGACTTGAGGTGTTACCTTGGTTGCTCTCCGGCTCCATGGTCTGACCGGTTGGATCCTGTGAGCTCCCATTCCCCACGACGGGTTTTGGGGGCTGCACCCCAGCGGCAGAGGCGGCATGAGCCAGCTGTGGGAAGGGCCCAGGGAGGTGCGGCGGGGGCGGCTGGCGAGGGTGGTAAGGCACACCCGGTGGGCACACCCGGGAAGACAGCTGCTGCATGGCAATCATCTCCGGGCTGTCCATCATGGAGTCCCCGCCCTGGCAGCCTCTTTGTACCTGAGGCGGTCCCCCAAACAGAGCGGCTGGTGGCTGTGGTATCCTCTGGCCTGTGGCTTTCCCAGGCGGTCTGATATACCCTGAGGGAGGCACCCCGTGAGGTAGAAAATTGGATTGCTCAGTCCACTGGCTGGGAGGCAGTGGTGGCCTCATGGCTCGGGGGTCCATCATATGACCCAGGGTGTGGGGCTGAAGCGAGGGCCCTGGCCCCATAGGTGCCTTCTCCTCCGGTGCCACAACACCCTGCCCAGCAGGGCCGTGGCTCCCATTCCACAGGGTCGGGTGTGCGCGGTTCAGGTACTTGTATGGCCGATACATGTGCCCTGGGGGGACCTCTGAACCCTCCGGTGGCCTCACAGGGGGCCCATTGTGCCTGGGGGGCAGGAAGCCCTGCTGGAACTGGGCTGGTGGGTAGACAGCATCAGGCGGGGGGCCGCTCACACGCCCCAGCTGCAGGGCACCTGGCCGGGGTCCGAGGCCAGTGACGTGGGTCGGTCCTGCGCACGCCTGCTTCTCCGGGGCAGCCAACCTGTGCCCACGGTGCTCGTTCAGTCCTACAGCCGGCTGGGGAGGAGGGAGAGAGAGAGAGAGATGGGGTGGGTCTTGGTGAGAGCTGTGGCACCAGCGAGCAAAGGAAACCTGAGGGCGCTGGGGCGCTGGATCCCTTGGATGCAGTATCTTACCTGCATGGCAAAGTGCTGGTGCTGCTGGACTGGGTCTCCAGGATGGGGCTCAGGCACTCGTGGTGAGCCGTACAGTTTCGTGGGATCCGATCCGCGCAGGGGACCAAATGTTCCTGGCACAGCTGGTCTCTGAGGGATGGTAACGGGTGCAGGAGGGAGAAATAAAACAATTGTGAAGTGCAGAAAAGCAGCAGAGGTGCTGCAAGTGTGGGGAAATCAAGACTAGAGGAAACAAACACACAGGTGAGCAGATGGGCTTTCTGGGGACACCATGAAAAACCTGTAGTCTCATAGGAAAGAGGTGACACAGCTTCTTTGCCAATGCCACTCTCTCACACCCCAGCCACGTGTCCCTGAGCTCAAGGTTGCAATACAGTCACTTGCCACCCAAATACTTGGGAGCAAGCAAGCAAGCAAGACTGGAGAGGGACAGTGGTTCCCTCCAACAAGAGAAATGGACCAAAGGAGTACACAAGCAGGATGACAGAGGAATGTGTCCCACAATCTGCATCAAAACAATTGCTCTAAAAATTTTGTTTGATCTCCAGCTAAGAGGGTGAGGAGTAGCCTGGATCTCAGGGGAGCAGCTGGTACACCACAAGACATTACTGGCTAAAATGGAATAGGCAGTGAAAGATGGGTGAGGAACAGCCCACAGGGGAGGTAGAACAGATGGCATTCAGAGAAGAAATGTTGGGCTAAAGGAAGGTCACTGCTGCAGTCCAGGATGGCCTTGTGTTTGATTTCTTTCACTGCTTTTATATATACTCAAGACACAAAATGCAGTAGTACACTGACGGCACAAAGCTACCAGGCATCTGTAAACAATTGAGACAGCTTGTTCAGCATCATAATCTGAAGGTTAAGAGAAGAAATGTGACTGCTTTCCATGCACAAGAGGGTAATTCTCCAAGGAGAGAACTGTGGGAGCCAGGGCTGGCACAATACCACACAGGGATTTGCTGGTCACGGAAAATGTTAGGAGACTGTTTCCAGCTAGTCTGGCAAAGACTAAAACTTTGAAACTAAGGGTCGAAGAATTTCAGCTCTAGTAACCATAGCCCTGACCCTTAATCTCTGGGAAAAGGTTCTTGCCACGCAGTAGGGATTTCACAGTAGACAGCTTCCATCCCCCTTTACCTCACTCCCTTCACAAGAATTATGGGTGAAGATCAGCAGAAACTGCTCCTTACCATCTGGCTGGGATGTGGCACAGGGCTGGGCATGCCGCCGTACTGCAGAGAGCGAGGGAAACCTCGTCCATTGGAAGGGCCCACTTCTCGAGGAGGCTGCATTGGGTTGCCACCAGGATCCTCTGCAGAGGATGAGGAGAAGGAGGAAGAAGAGGAAGAAGAAGCAGGAGCCCTTGAAGTAGCTCGATATGGTGGAGGTTTTCCTCCATTTTCCAAGCGTTGCTGCCTCTTGCCTGGTCCATCTGGGTCTCGTGACCGAGTCCAAACACTGCCCGTGCTGGAGCGGCCAGTCCGCCGGCTCCTTTTCTCTCGCCTTCCATCTTCTCTGATCCAAAACTCCTCATCCGTGTCTCCATCTTCCCCGGGGAAGTGCTTCATCATTGCTCGGTGGAAACACCTCTCCAAGTTGTAAGCCATCTTGGTATATTCTGCAGTCAAAAAACCCAACCACATGAGGGACAGAGTCTTGCCAGGAGAAACAATTAAGCAACATCAGACTTGCCCCATCAGATAAATTATTTCCTCTCCACATAGTTTCTTTGAGGAAGACTTCTGTTTCCAACTAGTTGACATTGGTTTACATTCTTAAACTCGATAAGCAATGCAGCACCAGATTTGTTCAGTAACCCCACCAGAGGACAGGCAGATAGACATGACAAAGTACCATTAGCAGCACAGCCTGCAGAGTCAGCATTAACTCAGTGTTCCAGCATAGTGCCAAAAATTACATTACGAGAAACACCACTTGGGCTCACAGAGATGCGTGACCTGCACAGTTAGCCAACAGAGTGCTGAAAGAAGAAATGTGAACTTCCAGCAATGCTATTTGATTACATACAGAGGTTTTTCTTGGATTTGTTCAAATCTCTGTTGTATGCTACAAGACAGAGGACAACCAGCAAACATATTTATCCATGTATAGTTTCCAAAGGACTTGCTGACCCTGACACAAAAGCTATCACCAGCACCAGTGTCCCTTTTGCATCATTTTCACAGGACAGTTCTGCTCAGAGGGACTCCTACTTTTCATTGGAGAGAAGAGGAAGGAAAAAATATGTGAGGTGTTAATGATGGGGGCTTGAAGCAAATGAATTTCCAGTTGTTTCCACTAAACTAACCCTGAAGTTTCTCAGGAAACAGAGCTCTCCCAGTGGTGGTGCAGGAGTGCTCTTAGTTGGGGCCCACGTCGACAAGCCAGGTAGCTCTAATTTCCCTTTCAAGGTGATGCTGGTAAGACACAGTCTGCAATGATGACCCACTATATGGGAACTGATTTCTTACCTAAACAACATGTAGAATTTTAATTGTCATGGCAATTAAATCCAGTGTTTCCTATTTGCAGACTCGTGTAATTCATTCAACATCCCAGGAACCTAAAAACTACATGTTCCATTCAAAGGATTCTCTTTTCTCTGGTGCTCAACAAACACTGGGAGCTAATGAGACACCAATACTTTTCAAAGTCTGTATTAGATGTTATGAAAAAAGGAGCACACAGCCACACACAGGCATGCAAAGGAATGAGCTCAGAAAGAAGAAGACTTTCTTCGCTTTGTCCGTTCTGCCTTCACCATCTACCAACATGAGAGTCCCTTATTATGACATGCCCCAATTCAGTATGACCAAATTGTGCTAAAAGCCTTGCTAAAACCCCAGGCCTTATTACTCAGGAGCTTCTGCTCTTTCATCTGGCCTCCCAAAAATATCCTGAAAGAGAACAAGCACAAATTAAGTACTGGTGAGTAGGAACAGATCATTGCTTGCTTTGACTAAGAGGTGCAAATGAATGAACTCAGCATCTTACTGCTCTTACCACTGCCTTCACCATTGTACTTAAGACAGTTCCTGAACATGGTCTTCATATCACCCACAAATTCCTCCTTGGTGCAGTACTGACCTCCATTCAACTTCTTCTCCATGCTAGAGATGTCCATGGGGGCCTAAAATGCAACAAAATCTCCCTTCAGTTACAGCAAGTGTAGTGGGCCTCGTACAAAATTGCATAAAGAGTTTCCTCACAGAGGGGGAATGGGGAGAGGAAGCAGCTCTCCTGAAAGGCAGCCTCTCATCTTTGGCTTCCATGACTTGTGAGGCTAGAAGGGACTACTGGAGTCGTTCAGTTTGACTGTGAGGGTAACACAGCCCACAAAACTTCAAAACACTTCCAAAAAACAGCACTCCAGTCAACAAAGTGCATTAGTCAAGATGGCTGAACCACTTTCCATACCTTAATAATCTGGTAGTAGTTGGGAGCATACGATTCATCAACAGGCTCCAGGAAGGGCCAAGAGTCCTTGTGAGCCTTCACCACATCTAGAACTGTCAGTAACAAAACAAAGGTGAATGGTTACACACACACGCCCAGGTGAGTGTGTCACTTTGAGCAAGTCATGCAAAGGGGACAGGTGGGGCAGGACTAACCTTTGTACATGGCTGTGAACTCATCATCCAGTTCAAAGCTGTAATGGGAAGCGCAACAGTGAATTTGCAAATTGAGGACAGACGAGACATGCTCTCATACTTCGTCTTCCCTTCCACCCCATGCACAGTGCCATAGTGCTGATGAATGGGCCTCATCACACCAATCCTCTAGTGTGGACCAAATCCAGATGTTTCTAAATTTATTCATTGCTGTTCTCCAATACCACTTCTGCCTCCTCATTCTTCTCCTTCCCATGCTCACTACTTCAATAAACTCGGGTGCTGCATGCCCAGCTGCATACTCACAGATCCTTAGTCCTTCGGTCTTCCCGGGTAGGGGAACTGGGATCCAAGTGGGAAAGTTCAGGGGGAAGCTCCTTTCCCTGTGCCAGCAGCCAGGCCCGCTCTTCACGAAGCTTCCTCCTCCTAGCCCGTTCTGCAGTAGAGAGGAGGGAGAGTTGGAAAACCATTTAGCACTCCTTGTGAACAACATCTTGCAGGGAAAACAAAGTACTACTGCAGCTCCTGAGAACCCCAGTGAAAGGTTCTATTTGAGCAAAAGCAGCAACAGCACAGGAGCAGAACACAGTGCACCATCCTTATTTTCCCTGGACTCACTATCACTGATTTTGAAGCATTACTGTTAGACAGATGCTCCCTTAGGCAGCTCCCAGACAAATTCCTAACCACTGTGTGGTACAAAGAGAGAAGAAGTTAAATGCACAGGTGTAGGAATAGATCAGCACTGTGGAAAGAGCTGGCTTACTGAATTATTTTCCTTCACATGCTTCATCTCAAACAGATGAACTCAAGGCAGCTGGTTTGGCACTGAATTGGATGAAGTGCTGAAGGAAGGGTGAAATTCTACCAGCTGGGTGGCAATGAGGGTCATTAATATCCTCCACCACCACAGCTAGCAATGGGCAGATTGCTCAGGTAGGCTCTTCCACAGCCGACAGCCAGCAAGCAACCTGACACACAGGTTAAACAGCTTTGGTTTAAGAGGTGAGAGACAGGAAGAAGCAACGCTGGTAATATAACCTGTGGTTTGCATCCAGACAGCTGGCTAACAGATTGCTTCATAATAGAAAGTTTATGGGCTCTTATGAACTTAATTTCCTTTTTCTTAAAGGAAATCTGAAATCATTTGGCACCTGTGGTTGTACCAACTTTCTGTAGGAGCAGAATTCTGTGAAAGTAATGTTCAAGACAAGATGAAATCAGAGTAAAACCACAGCAAACAGGTCACATTGGAGGAACACCCAGAGTGAAAAAAAGATGGAGTAGCCTTGGCTATTACCTTCAAGCAGAGGTTTCATCTTTGGAAAATGCCAGACTCCAGAAGCACCAGCTCTGGTGGAAAAGTATTAATTTACTGTCTTACTTGGCCACATGAAACCAAACTTGGGATAGGGGTTGAGGAATAGGATAGGGAAAAAGGTGGGTATTTCCAGGGAGGTCCATGACCAAAAATGTCTAAGACTGGTAAAAGACAGTCCAAATTTCCCATTAGAAGACTCTGGATACCACTGAGGTTGGGAGGACAGGACTTGCATCTAAGATGTCCTACAGAATCTAACTACATCTATAGTAACATTTAATGATAAGAAGTCCAACATCATACTACTCTTAATAGAGATTATCTGAGTTTGTCCAAGCACAATTCAGCACTTCAAACTTCTTTCATAAAAATCAGCATCACTTAAGATGACATTGTAATGTGTGTCTAAGTGAGAAAGCTGAGAAAGATATGCAGGGATGATTTGAGCAGCAAAGGGAAAATCCAATGGCAACAGCAGCCAAGAGGTAAGGTGAGGTAGATATTAGAAATCCATCACAGCCTGCCTAGGGATCTGACCTGGTAAACTGGTGGTAACTGGGGAGTGCTACACTGTTACCAGACAGGAGCTTAGTCAGGATTAAAAGCAAGTCCATCTACTCCAGAAAGTAAATAACATAGCGTATTACAGATCACCATTGTCATTGTCATGCTGTTGGCTTGGGTTGAGTCAGAAGCTTTCAAAATCTAACCCCTGCCCAAAAAAGTACTTCAAACAGCTAGAAAGTCATGTGTGAGAGATAACGTTAGAGCAGCATCTGGGAAGAGGACTGAGAAACCCTAACCTGCTGTTGTAGAAATCTTAGAAACCTGCTCTAACTCATAAATACAGGAAATACAGATGGACACAGCAGGATGCTCACTACCCAAGGCATGTGTTGGAGTTGGGGGAAGTGAAATCCCAGACTGGAAACAGGAACGTGATTTAAAAACAGGCATCCAGTCCAAAACCAAGAAACAAGTGAAGTGATAATGAAGTTCATCAGGGAGCAGATATTTCACCCTGTGTTTCACATCACTGCTCTACAGAAGGCCTTACAAAATTAATGTTAAATCCCAAACAGATTGCAAAATGTAAGAAAATATTACCCTAAAATCTCTGTTGATGTATGTCCATGTATTGTTAAAAATAAATTAGAACCATGCAAAACAAACGGTTTCATTTTCAAATCACTTTCTGTTCATCATAAGAACCGTCATGAAAGTGTGTGCTTGGCAATACGGAAAGATGGTTAAGAAGCCAAAGTCTTACCTAGATAGCTGTCATTTCTAGATGAAAAATAGGGAGGAAAAGATTGAATAAGTCATCCATTTAAATAACCTTTCCAAACAGCTTTTACACTAGCTTGGAAGGATACTTCTGGCTTCGCCTAAACTGACTAGAGCCAAGTTTTAACTAAACTAAACTGAGAGACATGGAACAAACCAAAATAAGAGCATCTCTGCCAAGAAAAGCATGAATGGAAGCTAAGTGGACTTAAAACAGTTTACTGCCCCAACCCCATACCAGTTTCTTTGAGTGGCTCCAGTGCCTTTGCATCAGATGATGTAGCGATTGCATTTAGCCAGAAAAGGACATGGTTTTTACCAAAACAGTATCTTTTACAGGTACATTTATCTTTGCAGCTCTTCTGGACCTTCAAGATTAATTTTTTTCCATACAGATGGAGAATGAAAAGTACAGAGAATATGCAATTTGCCAAGGAGAAACAGGTATCTGTCACAGATAGAGAAGCTGAATGATTCTCAGTTTAAAGCACTGGATTAGCTAGGACTGGAAACAGGGAATATATGAAGGCCAAGAAAGTAATTGGATTTTCTAAAGGTTGGAAAGGTAAGCAGGTAAAAGAAACTATTCTTAGATAACATCTGTTCTGCCACAAAACATCTGGTAGTAAACTGTTTCATCTTGGAAAGTTTACAAGGTTTGCATGAATCTTGTTTCCTATTCTGATTCTTTATCCATTTAAGGATTCACAAGACCAACACCGACACACACTACCACCAAAGTTTTCTGAAGATGTTCAGCCTTTCCCTGGAACTGAAACAGCCCAGGCAGCCACTGGGGCAAAAGTAGCAGATAAAGAAATCCCTGTAAGAGAGGCTGACAGAACAAAGGTGGTCAGAAATGAGTCTGCTCTTAAGACACCAGTGCTTACATGTGCTGGCTGAACACCTATTGTCTTGTACCTGATCTGATGCATTTAATGCAATACGGCTGTTTCTTGCACTACAGTTTAAATCAGCATTTAAATCAAAACCACAAAAACCCAAGACCAACACTGGAAGTTTCCACTCCTGGTACTCTGCTTAGACTGGTACCCTCATCTTTGGCTCTCCAACTGCTAAGGCTAGTAGTAGTACAAAAATACTAGTCTTGAAACTCCCATGTTATCCCCTTCCCTTTCTTTTCATTAAAGGCAAAAAGGACCAAACGCTCTTCAGGTGATCCTGCTCACAGGGAAATCCATTGGGAGGCAAGTGGGGAGACAGGAAAGAACTGAGGAACATGAATTGCAGGAAAGTAAAGTGCAATTGGGGAAAGGGAGAAAATAAGCACGATTTGAGGAAGATGACACACTGAAAGCATGCATTAGAGAACAGCCACCAACACTGAGGG
The DNA here is from genome assembly GCA_038090715.1 of Florisuga fusca. Lineage (NCBI taxonomy): Eukaryota > Metazoa > Chordata > Aves > Apodiformes > Trochilidae > Florisuga > Florisuga fusca. Next base: position 17,299,454 of record JAAWXA010000019.1, read on the forward strand.
AGATAGGCAAAGGAAAAGAAGCCAGTCAGGACTATTTATCCAAGGTAAGGAAAAGAAAAGATACTCCTGTCAGTAGTTCTGGCAGGGGAGGAATGCAGATGGCAGAACTTAATTCAAGACCTCAATCTTGGCTTTGAAAGTTTCTACATCTACTTCCCACTGGCCACATGTACCTTCCACTGCTTTGACCTTCTCCTCCATCTCTCTCTTCCTCTCCTCCTTTAGCAGCTGTTCCTGCTCCCTCTTCTGTACTGCTATAAGGATTTGGCGCTCCTCCTCTTCCTCTCTACGCCTCTGCTTCTCCATCGAACTCAGCACATTCGGGTTTACCTGTGATGAAATGATGCACCAAAAACTGTAACTCATTGGCTTATTCAAGTCTGAGCAGAGGTGGGTTTCTTTGAGCAAGCATTAAAGCGTACCTAAAATGAATGGCTGGGGGGGAAAAAAAAGGGGAGGGGGGGAAGGTAGACATGAATTCCTGGATGAAAAGCAATATGGGAAGGAAAGTTATTTGTCAAGCAATGAAATCCTATTGACAAAGGGACAAAGGAGGGAGAAGCAATGGGTTAGACAAGCTGCCACTCTACCACGGATGCACTGTGTACATTTCCCTTATAGGCAAAGGATTTGAGCTGTTGACATCCCCCTGTAACATCGCTACCCCTTTCAGCTCGGAGGGTCCCAAGCTGTCAAGGTGAGTAGAAAGGCCTACTCTGCTATAAAACAGAGTACTTAGGATATGAAAAAGACTGGTACAGCCTTGCATCAAGGTATTGTTTGAAGTATTATACTTTCCAGTTCAAAATAAGAGTCACTGTATTTCTTTGTGCTTATCTCTCCTGAACTAGCTCTCACCTGTTTGTTTGGACAGTTTTCCTGTTGTGTACCCCAACCAGTTGTCTGGTTCAAGGACAGCCGGCTCTTCATTGCCCCACTTCCTCACCTCCCCACTGCCAGCAGGCTACAAGCCTGTCTTTGATTCTACTTAGACTGCAAGCTTCCCAGACCAGGCACTGCCTGCTCCTATTTTTCCAGTAAAGTGTGAGGTACGTATATGGCAATGTGGAATTACCTTTTTTAGCTTAATTTGATTATAAGACAAATGAATCAGTCATCCACCAGCCACTCTGATTTCTTGCAAAACCAATGCACCTTTTGCAAGACCAATTCCCTGCCTTATCAGCAGGGAATATTGACCAGAATAGTACAATGTGCACATTTTTTTACACATTAATTTTCAGGGAATAACCAGCAACCACCACTTAGGCAGAAGGTATTTCCTGAGGATTAGCAATCAGCTGAGGTCCCATGGCTGCTGCTCAGACCATCAACTTCTCCAAGCCCAGTACTAATCACCAGAAAAAAATCTGGCACCATGATTAATTACTCTTTATCCTTGTTTCATTACCTAGAAGTGGAACCTTGGGGTGTTTTCATAACCCCCACCTTGGGGTGGGGTTTGATAAATGCCTAGAAATGTCTGGTTTCACTGTACATTCATCCACTTTTGCCTTCTTTTCTCATACACAGCACTGGCCCACAGTCTCCTCCTGAAGCTCTCCATGGGCAAGCATTATACTATGTCCCTGACTCCATCAGCAAAAATATACTAAGAGAATTATGCTTCAACCACCAACAGCCACATAGAAGTGAATGAGAAAGGGTGATGTCTTGCTGACATTAAGACCATATCCTGCATCGAGCGACAGAATGGACAGCAAAAACACCTATTTGGCAGTAATTCTTTTTAGGAAAACCACACAGCAAGATCTCACCACAAGGGAACTCTACCCATTTTCTTTCCATTTTTAGATCTTGCCCAAATATTAACACTTCTGTCTTCTAAAACCTTCCTAGGGAACCCATTCTATGAGGCCACATGCCTTCATGTTAGCGAGCATCCCCTCACATTCAGTTTAAAGTTCATTTTGCATCCCCTCATCCCATCCAATTATTCCAAGCTATGCTATTCTCAGCTAAGCATAAATTCTATTCTTTAGCAACATTCCAACCTTCATAGGCTTCCTCAGACACTTAATCCTGCATTTCTGTAATTTGGTTAAATGTTGCTTTACAAAGCAACCCTTCCAGCTCCCTAATCCTTGTAGTTGCCTGTCTCAGATCTTTCTTCCAACTGATCAATATCCAAACACCACAACACCCAGGACTGAAGTTGCTATGCCAAATAGCAGAGGTCAAGAATCTACAAAACCAGGTTCTACATTTCCACTTCTGAGTCTTTTCATATCCCTTTCTCAGCCACTTTGCCATCCTATTTTCTACGCATGCATTGCAAACATCCTCCTTTAAAGACTGATCCTGACCATCATCAACCAATTTACCCCTAAATTGCTTGACTCATCTTTGAATTGCAACAGCAATCAAAAAATTAGCAAGAGGAAAGTAAGAACCAACCATCAGAAGTCCTTACAGCAGGTTATTTTATTGAAGATATGACCATCAGTCTTTAGATTCTCCAGCCAGTAGATCTAAGCCAGCCTGGTGTGCCAAGCTCATTTCTACCACTGTTGATGCACAGGTCAGACCTTCCCCTTCCCTAGCTTCATACATCTCCTACAAAACATGCACCCAGCAGCATCCAAACTGCAGTGCTCACACCAGCACCTCTCCAACCTTGCAGGGTACCTTCAGCACCCTAACCTGTAATGGCGCAACACAAAATTCACAGCATCTTCCAGATCAACCCACAACAAATATGGTATCCTCAAAAAAACCAAGACAATTTGAAGGAACAGACAGAATGCCATCCTAGCATATCTAGGAAGAAAACAGAAAAGTGGAAACCACAAACGGTGTAGTAAGCACCAGTGACTGCAGCAGACACCTGTAACAACTCCTTCAGTGCTTGCAGGGCAGTGACAATGCTGGCACAAGCCCTGAGAGACACTTCAGTCATAGAAATACCCTTATTTTCAGAGGGCACTACTGCCTGGTGTCCCACTTAAGTGCATTGCTCAACTCAAGGTTAAAAAGTAAGCAAACAAAACCAACTACCAGATGTGATTGAAACAGACACCTATTGGAGCAATAAAAGCAACAACCCAACATAACTTAAACTTCCTTTTAAGATGAATAGATGGCAAAGGGATGTTTCTCCAGCTTTCTCCTCACTTGGAAGATAAAAAACGCCCTCACATCTACACCCACAGCATCAACAACTCCTTCCCTCCGCCAGAGAGCACTCCAGGACACAACATCCCTGCCTTCCCCCCCTCTCCGTGGGACCCTGAAAAGGCCAAACTCCTCTGCCTTGTGCTTTGCTCTCCAGACAGTGGGTATGAGACTTCAAGGGCAGAAGGCCAGGAGGTGCGGATGCCCCAGGCACCCCGGCCCCTCACCCTCCAAACCTTCCCTGCTCCGATTTCCGCAGCGCTACCCTAATGAGGGTGCTGCTCAGGCGGCTCTTTAATGAGGAGCTAATCTGAACCACCTGTTGAGAAATCCCCCGCAGTATTAGGAGCCTACAGAGCAGTTACATCTTGGACCAAAGTGGCATCCAGCTTGCAGAGCCAGGAGGAAGGGGTCACCCCTGTACTGGGCTGAGGTTTTCTCCCCCGGATTTGACCGCCGCAAAAAAGCCATCATGCTGGCACCTTCCCTGACTCCCCTGCATCAGGAATGACTGCCACGTCCTGCTGGGGACCCCATGCAATTGTCCCCACCCTCATGTTGGCAGGCTCCCTGCACCTAGGCGCAGCAGGCACAGGGAGGGCCCCCCACTTGCTGGAAACGTTTCACTGGCCCACAGGCAGCAATTAACAGCCCTTTGCCACCACAGACCTGGAGCACCTGCGGTACTGATTAGCATCATTCAGGCTCCATGTGTTTCCCACTCCCCACCTCCTCTGGGATTTCTGTTGCCTGTGAACAAACACGTGTCCCTGCGCTTCCTGCACGGTGGGCTTTGCAGAGGGCAATTCTGGCCCAAACTGACCATCACTGGGGTCTTATTTTCCTCTCGGCAGGCTTTTATGTGCTGTATGATGAGAGGTTCTTCCTTCCTTTTATTTATCTATTCTAAGGAATTATATTTATTGTAGGGAACTGTACTTTCTCCTTTGTTCTGCAGGAACTCTTGGCCCTGGGTCATGTGGGATATTCCCTGCAGCTTAATTTCCCAGGGTTTGACAAAACACCAGGTAACTATGTTTTCATTACATCTACAGCAAGAGATTATGCCGCAGCCTGACAGAATCAGCCCAATTTCTTCTTCCAAAGCTCATCAATCCCGTGTTGCCCAACAAGTCACTTTGGGTAGCAGTTGCCAGGTCAAAGACCCCTCCCATCTCCACCATACCATGGCCCTGGCTGTGCCAGCGTGACTGTTGGGGGCTGTGTGGCGAACTGGATTGGAAAGCTGATCTATGTTAAAAATAACCTCGACCAAAGAAAAAGGTTATATTTAACTCCAGCCACTTTCCTGGGTCTGGTTCACTGCACAGACCCGCAAGCGGCAGCGCTGTTATACACTGATGGGGTGGGGAGGAGATGAGGGTTAAGAGGCAGGGAAAGAGCAGTTTCAGCTGACAAGGCTGCAGTTTGATAAGCGTTTCTTTAAGCAGCCTAAATTGTGACTTCCATTTCCAGCTGACCCCTCTCCTAGCTCAGCTCCATGCCGCATCAGTCATTCCTCTTCTCCCTCCATGCTATCTACACCCTCATGTGTTTGCAGCCTCACATTTTCCCCTTGGCTGAATTTCTGTCATTTCCCTTTGTAAGCCGGTTCTGCTAGCCCTCTCATCCTTCTTCAACTTTTCTTTGAACTGCCTCGAATGTGCCAGCACTTTCATTGAAGTGGAATTCCCCAGACCGAGCGCAGATTTCCATATGCAGCTGTGCCGGAGTCTGCAGCGATCCCGGTTACCTCTGCGATCCAGAGGGCAGCACCTCCCTGCTCGCCATGGAAACCCCGAGGGTCAGCCTGCCTTTGACGGGCATTACCACCCATCTCTCTTTCAGCACAAGCACTTTCAAATGACTCCTTCCCACTGAATAGCGATGCTGCGGTTTATTTTTTCCCCCAGGAGGCATCTGCTCTTGCCTCCCTCAGTCGTCCTCCCCCTCGCACCCCCCCTCACCTCCTGCTTGATTGGTTTGATGGGCTGATGGTCAGACATCCACCTGGGAGAATACTCTGTCCGCTGTAGACGCTTCTCCTGAAACAGGGTTGAGAATTGAGGGAAGGAAAAAGAGAGTGGAGGAAATTAGGGCACATTGGTGACAGTGGCAAGAGAAACTCTGGGAGCTAGAAGTGACCATGAAATCTCTATTAGCTTTACAAGGGTAGAAAACAAGCAAACTGAACCCAATCCAAGAACATCGCGCTGACTGCAGAGCCCATTTTACAAAGCCATCTAGCCAAAGGTTCCTGTTCCAGATCTGTCCAACCTAAACACATTGAGATGATGGACAATACCCTTCAGAGTTTCAAGGCTCTGACTTACCAGCTCGAGTAGACTTAGCTAGGACAGCTAAAGCAGCCACTGCCCCTTCAGCAGAGACAGCTGAGAAACAGCAGTAAAAGTGAAATCAGAGGCAGTTTGCATATAAAAGCTAAGCTGTAAAACGCAGCAGTTCAAAAGCAGACAGAGATTCCCTGCTAGAAGAAAAGGGACACGGAAGAGGGCTGAAGACAGTAACCCCTTCAGCCACCCTACCTATGCTTCTGTGCAATCATGAACCAGATCCTTCATTACTGACTCTAGCCCTGCCACTCCATGAGGGAGAGTCTTTCTCCCTGTACACAAGCTGAACAGCCCCCACATCAATGACACTCGCAGGCTGGAATGGGAGAAGAGAAGGACAGGGTGACAGGCTGTTTGCATTTAGCTCTCCTTCGACCAGCAGACATCCATGCTCTTGGAAGCAGTTATGGAGAGGTAAACAGGATGTCATGTCTCCTCACCTTCTGTGCAATCATGTTGCAGATCTCCGGCAGGAAGTCTTCACTCAAGAGTTTGTAGAGCTGCCGCTCTCTAAGGGAAGTCCTCTCTCTGAAGCTCTCTGTGACCTGCCTCCACTCCTCTTCCGTCTGACACAGCAGCCACCATGTCCCACGGCCAGGCCCTTGGGACCCTTCAACAACATGAAAGGATGTTATCTCCACAGAAGTTATGGATAACAACTTTTCTTTATCCCTTCTCCTCTCCTCAGGGCTCAGGAAGAGCAAAAGGTGCTGTCAGTGACCACTGTATGAGAAACATATTCCCTGCTACAGACCCAAAGATCTCAAGCCACCAGAAGCACTGCTGCCTCCTCTAGTGACACCAAGAGTGATGTCAAGACACAGAGGAAGTACATAGGTGAATTAGTAATGGTGGCTCTTGGCAACACATGGCTAATGTGACAACATCCCTGTAGTAAACCTCCATTCAGGTTATGACAGAAAAGAGAAAAGGATTTAATTTATTTCTTGTCATGAAGGATGCCAGACAGACCAGGGCATAAGGCAATCCAAATTTCTGATTTAGCCTGGCAGCAGAATAAAACCACTGAAAATTAACGTTATTTGAAATAAGGTTTTTTGGTTTTTTGTTTGTTTGTTTGTTTGTTTGTGTTTCTTTTTTTGCTAGTTTTGTTTTTTTTTTAGCACTGCAGACCTTTGCTGTGGTGAATAAAACCTCCCGTTCTCCCCAAATGAAACATTTTATTTGCAGGCACTTGAAAGAAGAGGAAGTGAAGAAGGACGGGCTTCATCGGGCTGCCAGATGAGAGGGAAGTTCCAAAAGTTCACATCCCTTCTCTGCTCTAATCCAGAGTGGGATCCAAAGCTCTGAAGCATGTCTCAGCTACCAAGACACTCTGAACTGTTCCACCTTGTGTGAAGCATTTGAATACTAACTGTGAAGGAGGGACTATCTCATGTGGTGGTTGGAACACCCACCTGGAGAAGGGGAATGTGGTTCCTGTTCCACAAATGTTTACACAGAGCAGAGAAGCATCGTGGTTGCAGCTTGCATGCTTTTGCCCCAGGGCACTCTCTAAGCAAAAAATGCTGTGGCTCATTTTGGGGGAGGGGGAAGACATTGGTTTAAACCCCTTCAGGCTGAGAGGTTCTTGGCTCCCTCTAGAGCTCCCTTCTTGGGCTAACCACAGGTTACTGGAAAGAAAGCAATGGTCACCACCCCACTGGCAGATGTTACACAGCTTCTCACCACATTTTCAAGCAAATTTATGAAAAACATAAAGACTGCCAAAACATAAAGACTGCTAAATACAAGGGTGAAAGACCAACCATGTGCTGGTTTCTCTGCCCCTGGCTACATGAAGCTGTCCCCTCCCCACCTGCAGTGGGGACCTCACCTGCATGTTGACCCTAGAGCCTACCCCCTCATTTCCCCATCCCTTGCCAGTTGCCAACAGGTGACTCGTTTCAAAAGCAACCAGGACTAAGGCACTGCTTCGTGCCACCAGAAGATTACTCTGCAGCTGAAGGACAATGATCTGATAAAACCCCCAGTGCCTCACATGCTTTGCTCCCAACTCTGCCACCCAGCTCTGGAGCAGCCTCCAGGAAATTTGAAGACAAAGGGCAAAGGGAAGGAGGCACAGCAAAGACAATGCCACCCTTGCCTTTTATTGTGGGGCAACTGGTAGGCTGAGCCCCTGGGTTATGTGGAAGCCAATGGATCTCCATGTATGACAAACGAGTCCCAGCCCCCTTGAAATCAGGACACAGTTTCACATCATGTTGTCAACTTGCTTCTACTGCTTGCCTGTTAACCCCTAGGTGGGTACCTTCAAGTCATTGTTTACTGAGTTTAGCCAATGGCCACTTGGAAGGAGAGGCAAGGAAGGTAAAAAAGGTTCTTCCTTCCCCTATCTTGGCATCACTGACCCCAACTCTTTCCAGTCTGAAAAAACCACAACCACTAAAAACAGGGGCTTGTGCTCACCTTGCCCAGGGAGGAGCAAGGGCCATTCACAGCCCATTTCCATCAACTTCAGTGAGTAGGTGGGCCCCTAAGGCCTAGTGTAACCCAATATGTTAAGTTTCTTCATCTCAGACTAATCCACGATGATAAGATAGGACGCTCACAGGTGCCCAGGCTCCCAGCTGCAAGGCAGCCCGTAACACCAACCCCTCCTCACAAACTCGGCCCCAAGCACTGGCAGAAAGGCTCTCCCCTTCCTGAGAAATGCACCTCTCTGAGTTTTGATAATTTAAAAGTCGTGTTAGCTGATCATATCAACCCTGACCCCGCAAAATCTCTTTACCGTTTCTTATCTGAGTCTCATGGATTAGCAAATTCTCTTCTGCCTTCTCCCTACAAAAAAAGAAAGAAGTGATACAATAAATACATTACTTCACATCATTGAAATGCAGCCGCTTCAGAGAAGAATAGGGGACACAGAAATTATCAAACCGTGCAGAACACATTTGATAAATCTATTCACATATATATTATTTATCATGGCTTCATAACATTTCACAAAGTGAAGGGTGCAGGTTGGAGTTTGGCAAGGACAGTATTTCAATTCTGACAAGAAGCATCCCCAAATATATACTGACTCCAGTGGCCAGGATTTTAGGCTCAAGTGCTATGCAGTGAAAGCATTCTTTATCAGGAGTACAACCTCCAGCACTGCACAGGAGAACTGTATCTGAAGTGAGGTAGTTGGAAAAGCAATACCCACTCTTTCACCAAACTTGGCTTCCAGCTCAGTCAGAATTTTCTCTGGAGAGTGATCAAAGCACCACACCAAGTCTGAACTTGCTTCACTTCAGAGATGCATTGAAATTATGGCTGCATGGTACATACATAGTAATTGGGGGAACCCCAGAGGTACATTGTACTTCTTTCTGGGAACACATGCATTTTATATCTATTGCAGGAACAACCTCTCCATACCTCAGCAAATTTTCTTCCACTATTTTTTTCCTCTTTGGTGGTCGCCCTCGTCTCTTGCCTGTTTTCCCAGGAACATTTGGGGTGTTTGTCTGCCCCCCACAACCCCTGTGAAACAGAAAAGCATCATGAAATATCTGCTGAGCAAGAGAGCTGTTGCTGGCAGGATGGGAGAAGGGTAGGGAAATTGGAACAGCTGCTAGGAACCCAACCAAAGGAGGGATTAAATCAGAGCAGCAACCGGACGACAGGGAGGGGAGGAGGGATTCCCACTCTCTGGGAGCCTGATCTGGGAGCTGCCGGCATGGTGTGGGGCAGACAGGGAGGAATGTGGTGGGGCAGGCAGCATCTCTCCCACAGCAGGCTCTCCTGGTGCCACAAAGGCTGCAGGCTGGCTCCCACACAATGCGTGACGTGGGGCAGCTCGCAGTCTGCTTGGCAACTCCAGTCTCGCCCCGCATGGCCGTGGCCTTCTCCCAGGCCCCCCCGTGTTGCCCCACATCCCCCACC
>JAAWXA010000019.1:17309122-17333549 GCA_038090715.1 Florisuga fusca
GGATTTAGATTGGCATCTCTAATTTGAACGGCCCCTCTCGTTTTAACATTTCATCTCTGGTGCTCCTGACAGTGAAGGTCTAATTAGTGCTGGCGACAGTCACACACAGCCCTGAGAAACTCCCTCCCCCCTGCCTGCCACCACCCTCCCCCCAGCTCCCCCAGTATACTTCAGCCCCATCCTTTCATCTCACACCATCCCTCAGCAAGGCGGTCTCAGCTCTCACAGCTCCACCATTACACTTGGAGCATCTCCAAATTCACTCTTGGGAGGAAGAATAGCCAATGAAGCCAATTTACTTAGCAACTCCCATGTTACAGATGTATCCACACAGGACAAGGGCCCTGAGAGCAGTCCTGTGTGCTTGCCCTGGGTCCTCTGCAAGGCAGCTGAGGAGATGGGGAACTACTGACACACTGCACTGCCACTGATTACCTGGCCTTAAAATACACTTAATAGCATCAACCCTTCTCCCCCCAGGTAGATTCACTACCCTGGCCCAGCTCCCGCGGCTGCAGTTTCCCCCTTCTCTGCTGCCCCAAAGCACCTTGAGGAGGTCGAAGACATCATCTGCATCAAGGCGGTAGTCACAGAGGCGGTGTAGGATCTCAACCCGGGTGCGCAGGGGCAGCTCCTGGAAGGTGGACTCCCGTAGGGGGTTGGGTTTCCCTTCTTCCAGCTCCCACCGGTAGTTGATGATGTCCTCCAGGTAGCTGTGAAATGTCTGGGATCTAATCAAGAAAACAAAGTCCCACACACCCACTGTAGTTTGCCATACCAGAAGCACCTGATGCAACCAAGCAACTTAAACAAACACAACGCAGAGACAGCTAACACTTGAAGGATAACTGAGCTCCATGACAGCTATGGTTAGCTGCAGCTCTGTAACTCAAGTTCCCAATCACAGCAGTCTCATTGCAACACCACGGGATTTCACATCGTACATATACTGCTTACAGGATGATGTATTACTGCTATTTCATTCCAAGCTGAAAGAAATTAAAAATTCTCACCATAGCCCCATCCTCTTTCTATCGCACTGGGCAGTGTCCTGTGTGACCACCAACATCAACTGTTTATTAAACCAGGATACAGCAAAGCAGATGAATCCTAACCCCTTCCACCTCTCCCCATTTGAAGCAGAGCCTCTCTTCCTCAGCTTTCCATTGACTCACCTCTGCCACTGCCAAACCCTGTATCTCTCTCTGCCTCTGAAGTACCTTTTCATGCCATGGTTCAGTGGCTTGAAACTTTCCATCACTGATCACCTCTGCCACCACCATCTCCACCCTGCTCTCCTGTGTCCTTCCCAGGTTTCTGCTGTGGCACACATTCTCCTCTTCCTCTGTCCCCAGAGGAGCTGCCACTTTCATGGTCTGCCCATTCCTCCACCAGTGCCTTTGGTGGGACATTTGCACAGCCCCGTTAACGCACGCAGTTTGGGCCCTGCCACACAACGAGTCTCATTCCCAACACGAGTGTATCTCAAAGAGGGTTCAGGCAAGAGGACTGTCTTCTTTCTAGTTTGCCATATGATCAAGCTGAACACTCACACCCCAGCTCTTCTTAAATACTGCTACTAAACCCATCTTTTTCATTTGCTAGCTAGGCCACATTAAGACCCCCTTTCATTGTGAGCAGTTCACCATATAACCCAAGGAAACAATTTCTTACCCTAATCTGGCATCAAGGGTAAATGTTACCATCTGACACACATTAGATTGCTGGTGGAGTTTATGGTTAAAGGACTCCTGTCTTTATTTTAAGGAGACTGAAGTCCTTATTCTAAGTGCCTAAAATTTCAGGGAAGGGAATGAAAAAGGGCTGGCGAGGCTGTGTGTGCTCAAACACAAAACTTTCTCGAGGTCTGGCCGTATCACTAGGAGTCCTGAGACTTGTCAGGCTCTTTCATGCTACTGGAGTTGCGTATCCTGAGCACAGCAAAGGGGGGACCCCTGCCATGCCCCAGCCATTCTTGCACACCCGGGAAGTCCATATGCCGGCAAGAACACCACTGGGTACACATTCCCACCAGCTATCAAAAAGGCAGCTCAACTTGATAGGTTTTTGGCACAAACAGATTACTCTATATGATTAATGGAACCATGCCAGTGCTACAGAATTGCATTTGCCTGAGAAATTGCTAACTACTACAAAAGCCATTATTTTTGAACAAAGAGATAGAGAAGCGTGATCCAACTGGAATAGGATTGTTAAAAGTCAACGAGAAGTTAGCTATTAGGCACGGGGCTTCACACATTTGATAAAGACTGATCTTCTTTGCAAGGACCATGACTAGATGGCGACTGTAAGAATGAACAGAAGCCACATGAGTCCTCATGCCATGTCCACCTGGCAGCATTCCCCTTCCTATTCTAGTGGAGGGAAGTAGATGCTCTCCACCCTGCAGATCACTTCCCATCAGCCTGCTTGTTTCTGACGTCAAATGCAAGCTGACTTCCCAGAGATAACTCCTTTCACCAGATGAATGCCACCAGCCCTCAGGTTGATTTGACAATACATTCTTGAATGTCCTTGGATCTAGTGCTTTCTGAAGCCCGGAGTTTGCTCTTTTCCACCTGACATAAGCAGAGCATTAATATTGCCAAGTGTCGCTGTTTTGCCCCACTAATATCAGCAAACAAACAAATGGCACTTGAAACAGTTCCTTACACACACAGAAGCTCAGTCATCACAACAAAGGAGGACTGGTTTACAAAGTGATTTCTGTGCTGTTTCAGGTACTAATTTTAGACTAAAATCTACAGCAACTATCCTTAAAAAAAAAAAAAATATTCCATGCAGAGTAAATCTATCTGGGGTAGCTGTGGATTCCCACAGTGCCTTCCTTGTGTACTTTAAGACCTAACCCAACTTTCAGCAAGGACTTCAACTTCAGTAAAAGTGGGATATTAGATTCTCTTTATGGTCTTCTCATCTTATAGAGTGCTAATTGATTACACACAGCTTAAATGCCAGATATTTACTGAAACCACTGGATTAAAAAAAAACCACAAACAAACAACACCTAAAAAACTAACAAAACCCCAAACACCACAACAACAACAAAGAGAGAGACTTGACTCTAGCTTTCAGAGCTTTCAGAACAGAAATAGTAATCAGAACATCTTTTCCTGAAAGGAAGAAGGAAAGCATCAAGATACAGAAAAGCAACACCCATATTTGAATGCTTAGTTCACTACAAAAAGGGATTGACTGTAAGATCTCAGAGAGCACCTGAGCTTCAGCTCCCCAGATTCAGTTGTTTGACACTGTCAGAGCACAAGACAGAAGTTTATTTAATCAGATCTGATACTGAAGCTTTGGCTATTTCCAATAAAATTGACTCAAAAAAACAACTTTCTCTATGATTCTGAAAAACTAGTGAGTGATGTGGGATGCCAGGATGAAGACTCAAAAAAAAAAAAAAAAAAAAAAAAAAGGAAAGAATGGGTCAAAGAGAGAATTTTACCACTTGCATGAGATGAAGCCCCTCCGTTCCAAAAGATTATCTGAAATCTTTGCCTATGTAATTCTGATTCCCTCTGGGGACTGGTGCTGTTGACTTAACCAATTTGGTTTGAGTTTGACTTTCACAGAAGTGGCTAACACTAGAAATTTGTGCCGTCCACCCAGCACTCGATACATTACAAGCTCTGTTCTCAAGAGTACTTTGAGTTCCTACCCCCATCAATTTTCAAAGACAGCTACTGTGCATTTGTCGCTTTGAATAAGGATAGAAATGAGAACCAGAGATGGGAACCAGATGTCTCAAGGCATTCCCAGTCACTCTAAATCTTACACAATTTATATTTTCCCTCTTCATGGGGCCCTGCCTCTTTCCTTCAGACCAATGTGGGGTGCTCGTCTTCAACCTGTCTGCCACACCTACAATTAGTCTCACTTAGCCTGTCTTTATTAAATTCCCCTTTCAAAAAGGTTTCTGACACAGCCCCCCTGGTTTGGAGAAGACAATCTACAGGGAGCACAGCTATCTGCAAGAAGTCTGCACTCTCTGGTTCTCCCATGTGCAAAGCAGAAATGCTTGGGACTAACTTTTTAGTATTATCCATAAAATTAAAACCCAAGAAACAGACAGTGCCCAGGAGTGGAATGATCTGGATGCAGTCTGTCAAATATCGTTTTTTTCAAGCTCATAAATAGGACAGTGATCCACCTGCAGGTGTGGCAGGTTCTTCAGTCTCTGCTGCAGCTAAGAACCTTCAAACCCCTTTTTTTTTCAGGTGGGAAGAAGGCAGGAATGAAATCATTAAGATGAGGAGATGGATTCTCTGATCCTTTTCTCCTGAGGTTCTCAGTATCTCTGAGACTTGTAACAACACTCAACCAGTAGAGGCAATGTTAAATCAGAAATGCCCTTTCCCTAAAAATAGGAGTATTCCCAAAGAGGACTGACTCATAGATGGACACATTCTGTGTAAAGACATATATCCAATGGAAAATCAGCAGCTCTCCCTTAAAATAAGCTCAGGCTCCTAGAAACACTTAAGTGTGAAATTACAGGCCACAATGAATGTCACCATATCCCAACCACTTCTACCACCCCATCACACAACAAAAGCATCTTCCATACAGCTCATTAACCAAGGGAAACTATCACAGACATTACCCGCAAGAGGTCGGAAAAGTCACCCTTGAGTACACTAACTGTAAAACTTCATCCTACACACAGACTGTCTTTCTCCCCATCCTAACTTCACTAGCCTCTGAACCATAATATTTTCTTCACTTGTCAAATGTCCTCTGTGTTGCTTGCCACCCCATAAGCAAAGCAATTTGGATAGCTGTAGTGGGGAAGTGGAGGAATAGTGCATGTGTATCGATGTGATACATCCCAGATGGATATAGGTGACTTCTCATAAGCTCAATGCAATTAGTTTGTCTTGTCCCTGACTGTGCTCTGAAACAACAGGGTCCTTTGCCAGAGGTAGAGGTTCCTAACTTTTTCTTTTTTTTTTTTTTTCCAATTATTAAGAAACAGGTCAGAGATGAATCACATCTGTGGCTGAAAGTTTCAATCATATGTTCTGGACCTCTACATATACAAAGGGAAACCTGGGGCAATAGTGGCAGACAATCCACAAGAGTACCAGCAGGGCTGAAACTAAAGTTACCTGTGATCTTTAGTGGCAGCTGCAAAAAACTTCGTGACTTAACGGGGAGCAAGCCAAAGGAGGGGCTCCTCCCCAACATTGGTATCAGCATCCAGAACAGTTGGAGAAATGATACACCCCCCAAGAGCTCAGACCTGCAGCCTGGCCATCTGCCACCCGGCTGCCTCCCAAAGAGGGAGATTTCTCTGTGCTCCAGGAGAGGATACCTCATGGTACCCATTTGGCAGAGTGTTTCAGTGGGGTCTATCTCTGCTCACAGGAGAGGCACCCTTCCCATCACCCAGTGTTTCAATGCATGGGGCCACACTGCTGTCAGAAAAAGAAGCTTGGTCAGCAAGTAGAAAGAGACCTCATCCTGCTGCTCATCACCATGCCCAGCTTCCCAGAAGGGCTCCTTTGGAAACCTCTGGAAGAGAAGGTGAGATGTCATAGGGTTGATGGAATATATGGAAAACTTTTGTTGGAGCTTCTGGTGTGCACACTTGGGAGAGGACAGCTGCACCTAGAGAACCCAGCCCCACAGGCATCCTGTAGGGCAAATTCAATGTGAAATGTCTTCTGAGTGAACCCACAATGCGAACACACACTCACACTTATTTTATTTTATCCTTGTGTCCAGAGGAAGCAGAGCCACTTGTGCTTTTAGTTTTAAAGTGTCCAAAGTAAATCAGATCTTGGCTGGGAAACTGCAAACAAAATCAAGCCAAAAAAAACCCCCAAAAGCAAAAACAAACACCGATTGTAAGAGAGTCCCTGTGTCAATCTGCACTTCCTACAGGCAGGGTGCCATGGCCCGAGTGTGGAATTACTATCGCCACAGACTGTGCCAATTTTGTTGCAAGCCCCTACTCTTCACTTTCAAAAAAGCCCAAACCAAAACAAAATAAAAAAATCACACAGCCTAAGACTCCCAATCCTGTGGGAGTAAAATATTGGATTAAAAAAACCCCAAACAAAACATTAGGGTAAGGAGTTGGAAATACTGGAAACCAAAATCTGTCGTTGATACTCAGATACTCTTGGCACACACAGGTGAGCCTTCTGAAAGTTCAGACGCCAAATAATTGCCTGGATCCACCAGCTACAGTATCTATCATGTTGACAATGTTTCAAGTCTCTTGTATCATTTAATTTACAAAATGCAACGGAAGAGTAAATACTAGAATGCTCTTGAGCTGAAACTGCTGGGAAAACAGCAAGTCTGACCTATATCTAATCCCAGGCAACGATATTGTTCTGTATTTGAGATTAAAACCAAGAAACCTGACAAAACCAGAGAATGACTAAGAGCAGGAATAACAATAGGCCTCCTCCAACTCCTGCACAAGGGTAGGATGTGGGAGGAACATGGAAAACAAGACTGGGAGACCTCAGTCTTTCCCTCAAAGACTATTTAAGCAGGAATTTAACTACTCTCACAGTTCGTTTTACAGTTAGCTAGTAAGAAAAATAACAGAGGTGATACACCTGACTGGTACAAGCTGAAAAAGACTTGGATTTGCTCAGCCAACCATCACAAGCATTGCTTTTACAAGGTTCTCAGTAAATAAGTTAAAGAAGACGTTTCAGGCATTTAATTCACAGAGAATCACACAAGAGAAGTGATTTTTCATCTGTGATCTCTCTAGTCAAAAGAAACAACAACAAAAATCAAGATCTTCTCAGAACAGATGTTTTAACATGGAATTAATTTTATGGACTGAAGATATTTCACCTTATGGGCTGGCACCTTTTAAATTCTGAATTGGCAAAAAGGCACCAGCTTGGCGTTGGGAGTCACTCAGGTGTTAATGAGAGCATTAAATGACAGATGGCATTCAAGATATTTCTCCCCTCTCCAATGAAGACAGCTTCTTTGCTACAGCAGAGATCAGGAAAGCTTAATTCTTAACAAGCATACAATACTTTGGCACAAAGGCAAGCCCTCTAGAAGGTAATGGGAAGGATTCAGGGTTTTCTGGTATGACCTCAGTCAAACATCATTAGCAGGGTCAGGAGAAGCAAAGCCTATTTCAGAAGAAAAAAAAAATGTAAGGGCCCTCATGATCAATCTATCGTGGCTTGTCAGAAAGAGAAAGCTTAGGCTGACCTTAGAAGCAATATGAGTTACTACTACCAGCCTGACCTTGAGCTCTCATGTAACAATGGAGACTGTTTTTTTTTTTTTACTGTATTAATGAGCTTTCATATCTGAGGTGGGGGAGGAAGCCTTATGGACCAGCTTGTACTTTACCTTCAAACAATTTACCCTACTGAGACACTAAGTCAGGCATGATGCAGGGGAATAAAAGATACTACCTCACCCTTCTGGGAGGAAAAAAAAAAAAGGTTTGGCAGGTATATTCCCCATTTCCTTCCAAGTCCCCTGTGTGCAGCTGACTCAGAAGGCGTGCAAGCCAACAGAAAGCACACATTCCTCAGACCATGGGCCAACTTGTCATCAAGGCACTTAGGCAGAGGCTCAAGTGTAACAAGCAACCTTGAAGGGTCTCTCCTCAAAACACTTCACTGCAGCAGAGCAAACTGGACAAGAACCCAGAGATCCAGGAATCATGACCTTAAACTTTAACATTCACATTTTGTTTCCAATTCAACTAGCACACCACTGGTGGGGACAGACTTCACAAATCTCAGCCAGGGACAGTGTTGAGGGAAGCAGCAACCCATGGCCACACCAAACTGGTGATAGGCCTCACAGCAAGAGCCAACCCTGGCAGAGCCCTTTTGAGGGACCAAACAAACATCCAGGCTCATCCTGCTTCTCAGTGCCCTCTCTTGATACATGCCTGGAGAAAAGCAGCTGGCCAACAAGTGCGAACAAAAGTAAGACACTAACATTAACAGAACCTGAATGAGACCATAAAATGGGAGTAAAATAAACTAAAATCAAACTGTACTGATCAAAGCTCCAAAGCAAAGTTTCTCCTCTCAGAGCTGAGAAGACAGCAGAGATTGCTGGAGTACAAGACCATCACAAGGCACCTACAAGCCTGCCTCTTGTCCTCCATTGCTAGTTAGAAATAGTTTTCTGAATGCAGACATTGTCCAAACCTCAAGTAATTCTGTGGCTTACCTGTGTGGCCATCAGGAACACTGGAAGTGAAAGGAAGGAGAAAGACACCTAAAGAACTGTGTTGATGGATTGCACTGAGCTCTACACACAGTGACCTTCGTCTTAACCATTGCCAAACATGGGAAGACATTTATCCTTCATTACAACCATTGTTTTATTTCAAAGCACAGCAATAAAAAAAATATCTGTTAGCAAATGTTAAGTGGTGGCAGCTCTTCCCTAAAGTGGTTCGGTCTAACTCCTGGATTTGCCAGTTTCAAATATCACTGATCAGAGGTTTCCACATCCATGAAAGATACACCCAAGTCTTTCACAAAAGTGAAGAACAGCAGAGTAATTTCAGCACCTTGGCAATTCCTGTTCCCTGTCCCTGACTTGGCCACCCCTGACTGGGGCACTTGGCCCAGTTCTTGCTTCAAGAACTCAAGTTCTGGGCACTGGGACTAACCCCCAAAACACACTGAAGAGATGCTTAGAGAAGACCTCAGGGTTCTGGACCTTCCTTCCAACATGATAACACGAAGTTAGGACAGGAGGTCCTCCAGCAGAGAGGCCGATCAATCTCACTATGGAAACCTGATTTACATGGTTGGATGCCAGATAATCCACTACCTTCCTATCTGAACTCCTCAAGTGTTCATGTTTAGGAGAGGGGAAAAATCCGCCAAGAAAATACAAAGCTGTCAGCAGCTGTAATACTCCACTCTTGGTCCTGGTCTTCCTTCATCTTACTTCAAGTGATCTTCTATACAATAAAACCTAGAGAAGTTGGAAGGGGAGCTGGCAGATATGTTGTATCCCACAGAGAAGCAGAATAGGAACAGCTATGGAGCGAGGCAGAGTCTCCAGGGAGGCAGAGAGAATGGAGAGCTGATGTGGGCTGTCTAGTCTAATAAGGGATCACACCACAGGAGCATGTGCTGGCTTGACAGAAGCAAGTGCAGCCACTTAACCTGGGTATGACAGCTGAAGTGGGAGCGTTGCTTTGCTACCCCCAAAAAAGGGGAGCACAAAGAGAAGCCACAAGGTCACTGCAGATGGCCACTCTCTGGAGGTTCCAAGTCTGCTTGTGCAAGCTTCTCCTCACAGCCCCAGCAGAAAAATTGAGCAATGAAGGAAGTTGCCAGCTTGGGCTCTTCAGCACTATTAGTCCACACTCACTAACTCTCGAATGAGACAGAGATGCCCTCTTACCTTTTGTGAGCTGACATGTGCTTCCTCCCACCCCTTTTCCCTCATAGAAGGGATGGGGGGCAGCAAGTCCACCCCTCCAAAAGAAGATGCCAGCTGTAGAAACTGATCTCATGCAGCAGTGTGGCAAAAGGGCATGTTCTGATCTTCCCCAGCTGCCTATAGTCCATGCCTCTTCTGTGATTTGGCTTTTATCTAGCAGCCACTCTATGCATGACACAGCCGCTGCGGGTGACTCGTTTGTTATTTTGCTGAGAGAAGGCAGAAAAGCAACAGAGATACCAGCATAGATACAGCACTGTCCTGCATTGGCCTCTTCTGAAAAGGCTCTTCTCTTAGGCTGGCAAATGCTGGGGACAGGCAGGAGTGCTGAGATAAGTGTCTATTTGATCTTCTCTCCCCCATTCACCCTGGATTTTTCACTGCTTTATGTTCACAAAATGCCACGGCAGCTAATCAGTGCTCTGTGACCCCTGTTAATTGGGCTGTGAGAGAGAAAGGCAACACCGGCAGGAGAAATCACACATACCTGTTACTTTGAACTGTCCTGTCATTTTCCATCTCCAAGCTCCAAGCACCCTTCTGTAAGCCAGGGCTACTCTATTTTCAACACCATCCCCAGGACCAGCAGGAGGGGCCACAAGTGTTTCATGTTGTCATCCTACCCCCAACACCTCAAGGCATAGGGAGGGAAAACAAAGAGGCATGTTGTTGCTTCTCCTTCTGCCTGAGAAGGTGAAAGCAATTTTTGGTGAAGCAAATACAGTCTGAAAGTGCTGGTGGCCCTTCTTCCACCTATGCCAAGCTGCTCCTCACTGCCTGTATCTGCCTCTCTGTTGCTCCCCTTCTCCCTCTCCACCACAATACCAGAAAGAGAAGAGCAGATGCCCAGCATCCATCTCCCTGTCTCAGGAGACCAGCAGGCCTATTTGGCCAAGTAAGTCAAAGAAAGAAAGCAATTGGTGCGAAGATGTGAAGCACTGGAGGAAAGAGAGGCTGGATTTGCAAAGCCTGGTGGCTTATGCAGCACTTGGAGGATGAGGAAAACACATATTGTTAACTAGATGCACACTGGGTGTAGGGGCCTACATTTCATTTTTAGGTATGAGCAAGGACTGCTGGCACGTTTTCGTTGGTTGATTGGGGAAAAGAAGAAATAAGGGTATGAGCAGCAATAAAACCATAACAGCCAAAAACATCCCAAACAACAGCTGAAGGTGCATGGTACCAAAGGAAGAGAAAGGCCTGGAGGCAAAGGGGATGAGCAGGAGGATGTGTACACTGCCTGGATTCAGGGAATATTAATGGGATTAAAATAAAATTTAAAACATAATGACTACCTGTTTGTCTCTCAGTGCTAACTCAACCCTTCCTTCAGTGAATGTTTCTGCTCTCAGTGCACAGAAGATTTTAAAGTAAAGATATGAACAGAGAGACAGGAACCCCCTCCTTCACTGAAGCTGGAATCTGAGTGAAAACTGATGACAAATCAATGGGTTGGATAACTGGATTAAAAAGGGGAGGAAATAATTCTGCTACAAGATTCTGAAACATCACCATGGTAAGCAGAGAGTATTGCTATATATACTTGTGAAAACTCAATTTAAGAAAGCAATAGATGAACAGAAAGGATTACCTACCTTGAATGAACGCAAAGAAGAGATAATTTGAGACAGTTTTAAAAAGACTTTTTCCTTAATTTTAACTGCATAAATATGATTAATTAAATGTGATTACACTATTTGCCATGAGCATTGCTGGGTTTAACTCAGGATGACCACGTTTATACTAAAGGTGCATTTAAACACACCTGCCCAGATTTGCCAGAATATTAACTCCACAGATACTCTGTGCTTCACTGTTTATTCAATTTTACTTTTAAGACGTTATCTTGAAATCAGTAAAGGCCACAACAACAAACCATTTGCTTTCAGTACAACCCACAAAAACAGCAAGAGTTTTAAACAAGAGGAACCCAGCTCTGTAATCAGCTGATAACATGCATTTTCCTACCTACCACTGTGCTGAAACACAGCTTCAGCATGGAGAAAGCAGATGATACTGCAATTGCTTTTTCTCTTCTTGCCTAAAAAAAGACCTCGATTCCTTGATATATGCCTGAAGCTGTAAAATACTGTGCATCTAGAAATACATATGAAGCTCCAGAAAACTCCAGTCACGACAGGTCTGTCAGATATCCTGCCTCTCTGAATGGGATGAAACCTTCAGTGTCCGTCAAGCAGTAAGCAGCTTGTTTCTTAATCAGAGGTTTGCACTGGGGAGTCCATCAGCCATAGAGCAGACAAGATGCATGTCCCAGCAGTGCCAACCACTGTTCTGCTGCCTCAAGGAATCAGTCTGTGGAGGCAAGATCAGTTATTGAAGATTTACTCAGAGAGGGAGGCAGAGCTGGTACCAGAACAGTGTGGTACCAGTGCTCATGTCACTACACGCTACGTCCAAGGTGGAAATGACCAAGGAAAGAAGTTATGTCACCTTAAGTGCCTATGATGAATCAATGATAGGACTGAAAATGTGTATCACACCTGAAGGGAGCTTGGTGTCAAGGTGGCATGTGATACTGCAGGAGGATACAAGAGAAACGTCTAAATGTATCACCTCTTGCCATGGATGACATTGATCTTGCCTGGGGATGGGGTGGGGAAAACAGCTTTCATTAAGCAATGAATTCCCTGGCATGCTAGTGACCAGGGTCAGAGAGCTGGGGAGAACTGGCACTCGACACAATCCCTATTCAAGGGGATCTATAACTGGCAGGTAGACTGGGAACATGATTTTTGACCTGACAACATGCTCAGATCAAGCGGCAAAAATCTCAGGGTAAGACCCTCAAATGCAGTATTCTGTCAGGCTCAAAATCAGAAAATGAGTGACAGACACCACTGGCAAAGGTGGAAGGCAGAAGTTTCAGAGCCAACACTGGGGTGTGTACTGATACCAAAGGACAGGGAGATAATGGTGATGAGATACCACAGCAGTCCGTATTGAGCAGTATGGAGTCAGTATTAAGTACACAAGACAGAGGTGCAGGGCAGGAGAGCCAGCTGAAAGAAGAATGCACTGATCCACAGGGCACAGCTGGTCTCCTGGTGAAAAGTAAGATCACCAAGAGAAGATTAAGCAATACTTATGCCAAACTGGAGACTTTACAGGCACATCAGCAGGCTTGATGACACCAAAGACTTAATTGTAAATTAAGTCACTTTTTGGTTGCAACAGAAAAGCAAAGAACCTGGGTTCTCAGCAGAGCACATGCTCCCAAGGTAATAAGTATGAGACACAGCAGCTCCTAAGGTCAGGGTTTGGACTCGAGGAGCAATTCAACTTAGACATTTCTCAGCATAAATTTAAAAAGAAGGTACCTTTCCCTCACCACTGACAGGAGGCCAGATTTTTGTCAGCCTTGTTAAAGAAAAGTAGACAAAGGCAGGAAGGTCCCTGGGTAGGGTGAAACAAAGATCCTAAAAGTCCCTGATCAGCAGGTGAGAGCTGCTCCCCCAGTCCTCTCATGGATGGATGCCTCCCAGCACCCCTTAGGAATTCAGAGTGCTGCATTCTTCTCTGTCCAGTTATTCCCCAAGGCTTATCAGACAGGGAGGATGGGAATCACTTATAGGCATAATGATCCCAGAGCCAAGACATCGTCTGAAGCCTGGGGGTTTCTGCATTGCTTCTGTGTAAAGTACCTTTGGCTTTGAATAACAAAAGGCAAACTCTTGAAGGATCCAAAAGAAAAGAAGGGGGGAAAAAAAAGGAATAGGTATTACAACTATTTATTAACTAGCCCAAGAGCATGTTACATGGTGTTAGATGTAATAAAAAGAAGGATCTGGGTGCTGAAGAGGGAAAAAAATACTTTGGGGGAAGCCAACTCTGTCGATCCGTTGAGGAGGGGGGGGTTAGGTGTGGGTAACACTAGTGTGGAGTGAGAGGCCTGGTAAGACACAGGCTGACAGAGATCTCTTCATGCATGCTGGGTGTATAGCCAGTGCATACTGGTCTGTCCTGAAAAAGATGTGCAGTCCATAAGGGAGGGATCTTGATGGCCACACAGACACAACGAAGCGTAAGAATTGCTGCTGTGCTCTTTGCTCTTGCCACATGCTGCCTCCATGTGCACACTTTGACTCTTAAGGCAATGGAGTTTTTTCCTCCTTGTTATGTGTCTTATTCTGTGTGACCCTGACACTCAACCATACAGGGCATGGACAACAAAAAGTCAGTCTAGACACGATGAAATGCAGACCAACCCATAGTAACCTCTGCCTCAGGAGGGATGAACAGAGCCTTTTGGATGGCGCAGAATAAAGAAATGTACCTACAGCCCCTCTTTCACTTTGTGAGATGAACTGGTATGACAGCAAGGGCTTCGGTTGGTCTGTGATGGTATTTCACTTCCCCCATTGATTACTTTCACCTGCATCTACCCAGGTTTCAATTCCTGCTTGTCAGTTTTCATCTTCATGCGTCTTCCTTTCTACTACTGTTATTTAATGGTGACACTCTTTCTGAAGAGAAGCAGATCAACCCCTGGGAGCTGGAGCTGATTAGCTTAGTAAAAACATTCTGAAAGAGCAAATAGGAATGAGGCTCTCTGTGCCCCACATTCAGACTGGAAGAGGACCATTACTTACTATGCATTCCCGGCTCCAGCTTAATGCTGCATTGTTCATTCCTAGTGCCCATCAACAGAAAGCATGCTCCCAATTCATAGCCATAAGGAAACACAACACTAACGCTGCACCATGAGCTCTTCTGATTGTTCAGGGAGTGTAGAGAGGACCTAAGGGTATAACTGTGATGATGAGCACTGTGGGGAAGAAGCTGGAGTTATTGTCTTGATGATGATGATGGAGAACCAGGACACATGCGCATACTATGGCACAAATCCATATGAAACAAATCCTAATGTGCTTGCTGCTGGTAGAAAACTATGCTTATTGAGGGAAAGGAGTCCCTTCTGAGGCAAAAAATACAGTGTAGGGTTGGCTTAAGAGCAAACAAGCTTAGCAAATTTATTACTTAGAATAAGTAATAAATTGGGTTGGACTAGATGATCTTTCGAGGTCCCTTCCAACCCCTATGATTCTATGATTCTATGAAGTCCTACCTAAAAGTTTCTGGGGACAATGAATAAGCCCAAGTATAGAGATTAATAAATGTATGGTAAGGAAGTCACTTATGGGAAAGGGATATGTTTCAGAACAGGTCTTTCCTAAAAAGCTTAAACCACTACAGAAAGAAACTTAGGAAGGACGGTAAGTAAAATGAGAAAAAAATGTAGAAGTATAGGTGACTTCAGAGACTGATATGACACACAAAATTATGGTAGTGGCTTAGCAGCTGGCTAGCTGCTGTTCCAGGCTGTTCATCTAGCTACTGGTACTGAAAGGCTCCAAGAGAATAATTTCAGAACTTCTCCAGTATTCATCCTTGGACCAACGATCAGTTTTTGAACCTGGCTGACGTGCTGGGAGGTGGCCTGCAAAACCAACCATGCTGGAGAAAAAAATCCTTGTAAGTCTCAAAAGTGAGGGTAAAGGTTTCACATGGAGAGAACTTCAACATCCTGTCCCTCTCTCTCCGTTACTCTTTGTCTTCTACCTTCTAAGGAGAGTATGTTTACAATTGCCTTCTCAATTTCTTTCTTCATCATTGCTTTCTTCTTTCTCTATGGAGTACTTGGTTTGCAATATCAATAACTTTAAAATACAGCTGTCCATTTCATATTTCAAACTCTTGACAGTGGCATGATGACATCATTTCAGTCTCCAAGACCCCTCACTGGCTGTTCTCTATTAATCTTTTAAAGCTTAGTCACCTATTCCTCCCTGTCAATGTTTTGCATAACTCCTTCTTCTCCCTAGCTATCTAATCTATTTCTCCCTCATCTGTCTGCCCTGACAATAGCAGCACAGCATTCATGCTTGCTTTTTGTTCTACCCTTTTCATTCCTTAATTTCCACCACACCTATGGGATAGCGCTTCCAGAATGTGGTAACAACTTTTCTTCAAATTCTTCTTTAAAGAGTCAGTTTATCCATCTGAGACTCAAAGACATTTACTTAGCTTTATTTATACTTGAACTCTATGATTTTATTCCACTGTGCTTCTCATTAATCTCTGAATGACCGTGTTATTTTACAGCTGTAATCTCATCCTTCTTTTCCCAACACCTGCCAGCTGTCTCATTTTCACTTTTTACCCTTTAGAAGGCTCACCTTGCATGGCTTGGCTATTATTATAATAAATATTAATATTAGATTCAAGATGAGCAATGTAGCCACTTCATCTCCCTTGCCCCCTCACAGTATCTCCTGTGCCGATGATATTGGGTCGATTCCAGAGGCCAGCCACCAATCTCCATGATGTATGCATGGCAGCACTTTTTAAAAGTCAGACTGTAAATAATGCTGATCTTGTTGATATTCACTTGGCATTCATGAATATGATCCTGAGTTAGTGAGGTGCTTTGTGGCTGGGCCACTGAAACAGTTGTTATATTCAAGGTCACAGGCAAAACTGCAAGAGCTGGTTATTAAAACTCTTTCTGAAAGGTGGTGGTGTCCAGACTGTTATGGCACGGGCTGAAGTGTTGAAGAAATCCAGACTGTCTTAGCACCTGGATTTGGCTATTCCCACAGGCTGGTTCAGCACAATATCTGTGAGACTACAAAGTTGGCACTGATTTGCCAGTTCTCCCACTTGACCTGCTGCCTTATCCCCCAAGACCAGAGCAAAACACAGCAGTTCTTAAAAGATTCTGCTCACAGTCACATGCAGAAGGGTAATTTCAAGATGCTAAATGTTTTGTTGAGGTCACTTTTATCAAAGTGGGAGAACAGGGGTAAAGACAAAGTCCACACCGAGCAGAGACAAAAGTGACAAAACAAAGTGAATACTGAGAGGAACGAAAGACACTGCTCAAAAATGGGCATTCTGCCCCAATAGGCTGAAAGATTTCAGATTATCCCTTATCTCTTTCTGGTGAAAGCTCAAGTAAGAGATTACAGAGCAAACATTAGAAAATAAGCAGAATACAGGCATTATTCTTGACTGGCAGTCCAACAAGTAGGGAAGATGACTTACTGAGAGTATTTCTCAATGCCACAACTAAGGATATGAAAGAAATAATTAAGACAGTTGTGAGGAAGGAAGAAGACTTAAGGAATATCCTCTTATTTTATCTATACTACAACAAACCAGGTGAAAACTACAAACCAAAGACTCCCAGGTTAGTTTATAGATCCAGCAAGAGATTCAGGTGGGTGCAAAACACATGATCCACTTGGGAATAAAAAAATCCAATGCATTAAGGGAGGAAATACCAAGAATAAAAATAATTGAGGTTCCTAAGGAACCAAATGCTGTTTGTGGTGCCACAGAAGTCAGTTAGATAGTTTTCAGTTACAGTGATGAACCAATCTCCTGGGTTATGAAAAAATAAAAATAAAAAATCTCAGGGGGAACAGGCAGGAGCAAGGACTGGTTTTGTCTCTCCTTACTTTCTGGCTCCTTTGTCCATGTTTGAAAAAATAAAAATAAAAAATAAGAAAAAGCAATTAAAGAGCTTTTCAGGAGGGAACAGCAGCACACAAAACACTTCCCAGTGAGAAATATGATAAAGTAATTGAAACTTTCTATGCCATCACATTAGAAAAATAGCAAAAATGCAATAATAGAGAAATGAAGAATGAATTTCACCCAAAGAAATGCTCAACAGCGGGAGCTTTTCTGGATTATTTTAGTTGAGTGTACACATCCATGTCACACCATCACTTCTTACTTAAAAACAGCTGCAGAAGGCTCCTGCTGCGGCCACTGCCGTTAGCTGAAGCTCTGATCTTCCTGTCTTGATACAAGTCATCAAGTCACATTTCCTGCTGGAATTAAAGTGGCAGCCCCTAGGGACTATGCAGCTGCCCAATTTATATCAGAGAGAATCTGAAACAAGCACTGGCATTTTTTTTCAAACCACTTAATTTTTATTTGTTATAAACACCAATTTTCATTTAAGAGTTTTCTCCCACTCCACTTCTCAGGCATTTGTGTTTTGGAACAATTAAAAGAAAACACAGAAATTTCAATACTTGTGCACAAAAGCAAGAGACAGGAAAAATGTATAGATAAACTGACTGGCATCAAACCAAACCATGCCTATAGCATTAAACTGAGCCAAGAGATCAAACAAAAAGCTTCAAGGATATTAGTTTTTGCATCATTACTACTTAGATCGTACTGATGCTATATGAATACTATGAGGGGTATTACAAAACAACAAAAGCTGCACATGATGGCACAGACGTATTTTGGGTCAGAGTGAAAAAAGGAGAGCAGCCTGCAAATTGTCATGGCCCAGTGCTCAAACCACTCAGTGCCAGGCAAGGACAGCTACAGGGTCATTGCTAAAGATGCTAGAAGTCAGAAATGCAGACTACCATCTTTTTTGTTCTGTGCTTCTACAGTGCTTAACACAGCAAGAACCAGGTCAGGGATGAGTGTTCCTAACAGCTATGTTATGATAAATAAGAGTTTGGAGAAGATCATGGGGCACCTTAAGTAGTCTCCGTAGCTGAACACAGATATCCAGAACTCAAAGAAATAAAGTCTTAAGTTACCAGACATTCAACAGTCCTTAACCATCAAGCAGAGTTAAAAAAAAAAAAAAAAAGTCTCTCTTATGTGATTCCTTTTTTTTAAAAAAAAGTCTGTCATAAAGAATATGAAAGCCAAGGTAAAGTTGCTCTACTTCAAAACCAAGAATCACAGAATACTACAAAAATTTAATTCTTTTTTTTTTTTTTTTTTTCCCAAAAGATAAAAAGCAAATCAAGCTAGAGTATGTTAAATTGTGCATTAGAAGGGCTCTCAGCTAGGTTCCACTTCCAAAATTACTTGAGAGTGCATTATAATTAGCAAAGGTATGTGACAGTTTTATACCCCTCTATGATGCGTGATTAAAGCCAGGCAGCCCAGCTCCACCACAAGTTCTGCACGCCGTCAAAACAGATGTGACAAGAACTACAAGCTGCTCCCAGACAGACTGCGAGAAAGCATAGGCAGATAACATTTTGGCCATCAAAGAGTAAGACACGATACAAAATTAATTAAACCTCAAAACCCCTTGGAGAGGGAGGTAAACTATGTTTTATATGAGGTTACATGAAGCAGCTTGTGCTCGAGCCGCAGTGTTCCAGTGGAAGAACAAGGATGAGAACAAGCTCCAAACTCCTCCTCTGAGGTGCAACAGGGGACAAAATTTACAGCCTCAAGATTAACAGCTTACAGCCTCGGCACAGGGATGCAGAGCATAAATGACTGGAGAAATCGTTGCTGTAATGCCACTGTGACGATCTGTGAAACTGCTGATTTTTCTCATGCAAGACAAGAAAGCTGTGATTTGTCTGCAACAGAAAGATACGGAGTCCTGGCCCATTGTGAAAAGCCAGATCTAAAGTCCACAGGCAAATTCTGCCTCTGACATTTGCATGTCTTTGTTTGCTGAGCATTTAAAAACATCAGTTAGAGGCTTAACTTTTTTACCACTAACTGGGGACAAACTGGAGACAAGAAGGGAAGCCATTCATCAGCCAAGGCCTATGCTTCTTGAAATCAGGTGAAAAGGAACAAAGGGGTTGGAAATAACTGTGTAAGGGACAAGGAGAATTTTAAGCTTTGAAAACACACATTCCTTTTGGAGAAATATTCCATGGCTATTTTGTAGGCATGAAACAAACAGTGGGGCAAGTTTGTTTCTGAAATGTGTATCCCAGCCAACATTTTCATTCTCATTTATCTACAGATTTCCATATTTAGACTACATCTTAATGCTTCCTTCTTCATGACATCCCCCTGCATACAGCACCTTTCTCCCTGTTTCCAGGTATCTGGCCCCAGTTTTCCTGATAGATCCCTTCAGCCATTTCCACTGCACTGCTCCTGTTGCCCTTCTGAGGATGAGACATTCTGCATCTCCTCGGAAGAAATTACTTTTCCTGTTATTCCCCTACCCATGAGGCAGTCCCTTTCTAAGGGAGGTGCTGTAGAAAGGGTGCAGCTGGTTTCACCTTCAGGCACCTCATGCTCTCCCCACCATGACCATTTGGGTGAGGTGCAAGTGCTCACAACCACCAGGTGACTTGGCACTCCCTCCACCCTTTCTTATGGCACCTCTCCTACACCAACAGACACAGAGCAACAGTTTCATAGGTACCTACCCATGCTGCATGCCCACCCTGACCAGGCTGCACAAAGCCACCAGCTCTTTCTTCTCTCATGATGTTAACTCCTTGCAGCTTTTGCAGCTCAGAGTTAACCAAAGCACAGGCACAAAGTGAGACCTATATGTAACTACACGTGGCTGAGCTGCCAGGTGCACCACATAAATGTGCATGACCAGGAACTGACCCGTGATTTACCTCTGAAATTTCTTAGTTAAAATAGCTGAGAAAGGGGAGACAACTAAACAGTGCAATTGTTACGTGGACACTCTTAGATCTGGAGAGTTTAGGAAAACCAGCAATGCTGATTTTTAGCAATTAATGAAAGAAATATCTCCCACTGCTTCTGGTGGAGCTGGTTAAGGTGGGCAAAACACTTAAGCCACTACTTTCTGGTGTTTCCGGTATGAAGATACAAACTTGCTGCATTTTTATAAGCAAGGTTATATAGCTCTGTGGCTATTTTGATGGAAGAAGTATAGATGACTGCAGTCCTTTACAATCAACCTTCTCATCACATTCCTTTAATTCAGAGACAGTAAATGCAGCACAGCTGCCCAGTTCAGGTCCCAGTACCCACTTACGCTGAATGTCAACCCAGCAGTGCAAGAGAACCTACTTAACTCGCATTATAAAAAAATAAGTTATACAATTGTGTGAACACAATCAATTAATAAGAAATAGAGCTTTCAGTGCAAACACTTGCAGCTGCACCAATGCACCAGTCTAGGAGGATTGCTTGTAAGCAGCTGCAAATGCTGCCAAGCTGTCTCTGATTCCCCAGTTATGCTGTGCATGTTATTACATGCATCACAGAAGAACAAATAAAACACACTGCAACAAGCCTTCATCATCACTAGGAGCACATTTCACTGTGTGAGTGGTAATCCTTCAACTAATGATATTCTACAGATGTCTCAGTTTGGGAGGCCACTGTATTGGACACTAACAAAGTGTCTCTTGATGTTGAAACATCCGGAGAGCATGTCAAAACACTTTCCAACACCCTGCAACTGAACGGATTCCAGTGCTTCTCTTATTTCCAAGAAAATAATTACCATTGTCCCTCTGTAAAGCAATGGGAACTTCCGTGTAAGTGAGGTGGCTGCAGAGCAGCAAGTTTTATTCTATATAACATATAAACATATAAAATGTTGAACACATATATGATGATTTAAAGACAGACTGTGATATCACTAATTTGACCAACTAGAGTGCAGAGTGTAACAGCAGATGTGAAGGTTCACTGTATGGTATAATGCTACAGCAGAGCATCAAACAGATCTGTAGGGGATCTGAACAAAGAAGTTTGCTTAACACTGGGCCTGTAAAATTAAAAACCTGCAACTCAGCCCAAGAAGAGCTAGAATTCCCTTCCACTTGATGAAGCATCTGGCCTGATTGCTGGTGGCTGCCAATCACAGCCATGTCACCACCCTAAAACCATGAAACATCCCCACAACAGTGTTAATTAGCTCCCCTTGCAAAGTGCTTAAGCCATGGAGCAAGGTTACTCACGTGATGTCTCTGCGCTGATAGCAACCTTGAAGAAGGCAGGCGATCAGGTCGCTGATAAACTCCACATCATCTCTGTGAAGAGCAGCTTCCAGTTCCTAGTGAGCAGAAAAAGAGAGGAGTAAAAAAAAAAATCCAACCATCAAACTAATTCCTTAAAATTTACTGCTGGCTGATCAGGAGCAGAAAGACTAACGCAGCCTCAAATATGTGTACAGCAGCAGAACACACACTGGTAAGACAACCTTCCCCATCATTAAAAATAGTGCTTCTACTACCCATTTGTTGCAAAAGTTTATGGGAAGTCCTTGAAAAGCTTTTACAGAATGTCACTTTCCAGGCAGAAGACTAATGCTTTTGTCTATAAAATAAAGAAATATTTTACAGACAGTTCAGTGAGGTTGAGCTGCTACAACCTTCTAAGAAACCCATGATTTCTCCCATGTTCAGCTGATGGACAGGAATCAACAGTTTCGTTCTCCTGCTTTGCTTTCCACTCACTAAGGATGGTGAGTTCATTTAAAAGATGTGCTCAGAAAGCGTGGGCTTAAAAGCCACTTACACAGAGAAGCTGCAGTTTCAGATGGACAGCCAGGAACAGCTGAAAGCTAGCAATCAAATGCTTCAAAGAAAAGCAGGCATTTTGATTATTTAACTTGTTTCTCTTTGGTTTTGGTTTTTAATTTCCCCTCCAGTAAGAGAGAAAGAAAGGATGGAGGGTTTTCAGATCTCATGACCCCTTGGTGAAGGGGTTGGAGGGTATCATGGCTTATTTCAACATGACAGAGTTCTTGTAAAGGTGGGGATACAGGAACCAATCCTCAAAATGGATGAAGTTCTGAGATGTATTTACTACACATTTTGCACAAGTTGTGAGAAATATCTGTTTTTCATCTATCAATTTCAAGCTTTGTTCTCAAAATATTACTAGCTTAACTATAGTTGTATTTATATGCCAGAAAATAACAGCTAAGAAAAATCCACTTTCTGTAGGACTTATCATCAGTAGTATATAGCACTTAACAAGATTTAATACAGATAAACAGCATAGGCATAAGAAGCTATTATTTTGGGGTTTCAGAGTAAATAATGGATTGAATACAAATTCCTAGTTGAATGTTACTCAACAGACTGATACACAAATGGCTAAGCTAATGGCTACAGAATGAAGGTTAATGGCCAGAGAATAAAGGATAAACGTTTTGGCACTTACCCAATAAAGAGGAGAAAGTGCTTTTTTATTAGACCGCAGTGGCTGCAGTAATAAAATTATTGATAACAGATTGCAGATTAAAGACCGCTTGTAGTTTTTTTATTGGAAATGTATTAATGGCATATTTTCATTATCAACACTGCTCTTATTTGCCTCTTGTGAAACATCCAGTGCTTCACAGGTGGAAGCCTAACACCTGCCCTCTGAAGGATGTGTTAAATGCATCTATTATATGTGGAAACTGGAGGAAAGGAAAGACAGTGGGAAGCCAAAGCCTGACATAGCATCCCTGTCACAGAGCTAGGGAAAGTCCCAAGAATCTCTGTTTTGGCTTCTAGACAACTCCCCTACTTAATGACCAGTTAATACAAAAACTGCAGTTGCTGTTTGCCATCCCTTAAAGACAGTGATATTATTGTCAGATAAATAGTAATCCCATGATATAAACAGCAATTACTGAGTGAGTTCACTTGGTAAGTGGTTAGTATTTTGAAGGTGTTTAATTATTTTATTTCTAAATTACTTAAGTGGACACCTGCCTTCTAATGAAATATACCTGAGAAAGGGGAAAAAACCCAACATATGTGATATGCTAAAACACCCCAAGTGTAAACTTGCAGCCTGTAAAAAATGACAAGTTAGGACACAGAAAAAAGGGTGTGGGGGGGAGTAAGTCTCCTGGATGCTCCCCCCTCAGTCAGCCTCTCCCTGATCCGCATACACTTGTGCACTAAAGCTGTCAGTCAGCAGTCTGCTTCTGCTAGGATGTGACAGCCTTTTGTATGAAGGAGCATTTAAATTGCTTCCCGTGAGCCTTTTCAGCCTGCTGTTTGACCAGCACTCCTTAACCAGTCGCCAGAACCAGCCCAGATAGCCCCTATCTGAAGCCATTGTTTTCCAGGCCTTGAAGTGACCTTTCCATTTTGGGAGCTGGGGGACATTCCTCGAGCACTGGGCAAAGCGCTGTCTCCTGGGCAGGGACCCATCAGTCTTTCCCAAAACACCTGGCCAGGAGTTCCCCCCTTCCCTCACTGCCTCCTCTCTCCCAGGGAGCTGCTTCTTGTCCCTCCCTTCAGACTGGGTCCAGAGCAGATTTAGGAACCTGACTCGGCTGCAAATGGATTTTTGCAGACGTTTACTACAGGCACCGGGCACGTAGACCCACAAGTAGATGGGTGCAGAGTCCTGGCACCATGCTGGGCTCTGGCAAAAGTCAGGAGTAAAGAGCTCACAGCACGGAGTTAACGAAGGTTCCTCATTAGCAGCTGTGAGGCTGTCAGAGCCTCCAGAAAGGTGCTTGCACCCTGCTCCACAATGCCTTGGGTGCTGCCTGGAGCTCAGCCTGGTCCCTACTGACCCGTCATGCCCTTTGCAAGTAGGTTATGGTAAAGGCACAGTCCAAGCATTACTGTGATTATTTGTCTTGGGAAAACCTTGGGAAAAGATACTGATGTTGTCCTGGAAAGCTTTTGTCTATTTTTTTTTTTTTTTTTTTCCTTTTTTTTTTTTTTTTTTTTTTTTTTTTTTCCCCGTGGCACTGCTTGTGGTTGGCTCTGTTGCCCCTGGTTATTTGAGTGTCTCAATTTTCAACACCGCTGTATTCTGTTTTTCTGCCCCAAAACTCCTGAATCCTGAGCTTTTCCAACATGCCCAGAATGCTGCGGGAATGCCAGGGACCAGGACCATCCAATGCCAATCTGAGTATAGCGAACAAAAAGTTGGGTTTCACATAATGCAAAAAACCCAAACCCTCGGGTTCTCACCTAATGCTTCCGCCCACATTTTTCAGGAGGAGGAATAAACCTTGGGGTTTTTTTTCGAGCCCTCACTTCCAACAAGGGATGGCCAGAAAAGCGGCAGTAATGCTCAAGTGGTACATTTGAGCAGAGATGGCCCAAGCGACCCGAGGGAATCCTAGGAGGAAGAGGCCACCAAAACCCCCAACTGGGTCCTGAGGACAAACCCTAGCCCATCCCCGCGCTCCTCCAGCCTGGCCAGGGCGAGTGGCTGGGCTTCCTCCCAGCCACCATCCCATCCCCTCCCCCCCACACCCCCTCCT
>JAAWXA010000019.1:17339799-17380223 GCA_038090715.1 Florisuga fusca
TGCCCCCCCCCCCCCCCTTCTGCGCCTCAAGCAGAAATGATGACCTGGCTTTTGAATGGAAGAAGAAAGGTCCCTGCTCACCCTTGCCTGAAAAAGGGGGATGAAACGGTAAAATATATTAAGATAAAAAAGGGCTGTAAAGCTTTGCTTTTTCCTTTTAATCTGATCTCCACAGCCAGCCATTCTTCTGCCTCCCCTTCGGATGCCTCGGGGAGTGCGGCCCACAGTGTACCCACCACAAACAAACCCTGGCTGGCTGCTCAGCGGGGAGATCAGCCTTAAAGTGC
This sequence comes from Florisuga fusca, assembly GCA_038090715.1. Lineage (NCBI taxonomy): Eukaryota > Metazoa > Chordata > Aves > Apodiformes > Trochilidae > Florisuga > Florisuga fusca. The sequence goes on from JAAWXA010000019.1 coordinate 17,340,087, forward strand.
TATCGGCATTAAGAACTCTTCCTCCTCCCTCTGGGTCAGACAAAAGGAAAAGCCACCGAGAGAGCCTGTAGCCACACACAGGTACCCCACAGATTTCTACCACCATGCACGGCCAAGATGAATGGCGAGTGAAATTCCACTTCCACTGAAATCCAAGTTCCAGCATTTTATTTTATTTTATTTTTTAAAAATTACTTTTTTAATTAAAAAAAAAATTGCAAAAAAACCCTACCCCGAAATAGCTGCCTACCAGGCATCAACCCTGATGATGCAGCCAGCCAGCTACAAAGATGCATAAACTGGCTTAGTATCATGCCTAAGAATAAGTTTTAAAAGCACACATCTATTCCCTGGCATAACACTCTGTGGAACCATCATGAACAGATCAATCTCATACTCTGAGATAACTGTCTGCACTACTCCTGATAGCCAAAAGCATCACCTTGCTTATCTGTCAGACTCCCTGAGCTTATTCTGAAATGTATACAGTCCAGACATACTTCAATACAAAAATTAATGACTTTTGTACAGTTTTTTTTATTAGTGTAAGAAACAGAGATGCTCCTACCCTAATGAGAGATGTACGCACTAAGGGTTAGGCTTGTCATAGGAAATGGTGTTTCAAGCCTGTCAAACATTGTAATTCCTTACACAGCTCTGGCTTCCTAATGCATATCATTGCAGGTTCCTATGTCAGAATAAATACAAGTTACTTCTTCCAGTACTTACACTCTACCTTCAGCCCTGTCCAAAAAATCTGTAGTTCATTTGATGTGTGGAAAAGCCCCCCAGAGCTTTTAAAGCCTGGTCGGGGCTAGGAGCCTCCACTCCTCCTCCTCTCGCCCTCCACCCCCCGGCTATCATGTCTTCCTTGGCTGTCTTCTTGATTCCAATGGGAATCCTCAGCAATGGGACTTCCTCAGCTGTCCTGCTGAAGACACAGACCTGCCCTGCTCTGCTGAGCCATAATTTTCTGCAGGACAGTGGTAAAACCCAAACAAGACTGAATAGGGTTGCCTGGTGACCAAGGCAGACACTTTTGGGGCTGGGATCATCTGAGAGATGAGCTGGGAGGCCCACAGGAATTCTTGTTCCCCTTCCTGCAGCAGGGGAATGACAGAGGGGAGAAGGGTCTGCTCAGGAAAAAATATGTAAATTTGGCAGTCCCAGTAAAGCATATAATTTCAGGAGCTTCTTGTGACATACAGCAAGTAACTTGACATTTGCAGAAGTGTCACTGGTGCAACTGTCCTGACTGAGGCCCCTCAGCAGGAGGTGGCCATGACCCACCACCTCTGCCCATGTCTGGAAGGAGCTCAGCTCACATGTGTGTTTGCCAAGGAAAATGATACAGAGGCCCTTGTGTGCTCAGGAGATGGATGCTCTGTATTTTACTCCACATCTGGCAAAGCTGCTCCATAAAAAAGGTGATGGAGAGCTGGCAGCTCTCCTTCCAGAGAACAGGATGAATATCTTCTTCAACACATACGCCATGCAGGAATTCTCCTCTAGCTTAATGTCATCTTTATAGCCAATAAATCTGCAGATTGCTACAAACACTTGGCTATTTACGCAATAACAGTTATATCTGCCAAAAGCACAAATTATTATTATTAACGTTAATTGTTATTATTATGGTGCTCATAAATGTTAATGTTAACTACACTCTTAAAACACATATTATAAATGGCATTGTAATTTGAGAAAAGGGCAGTAAACTGTTGCCCAGACAAAGGAGAAAGCAGGTCTACTGCTGTAACACTTATTCTACAGACGCTATTCAGAGTACTTTTTTTCTCCTGAATTCCATTCTTCCATCCAGAAAAATAAAAAAAAAAACACCAAAAAACCCCCCAAACAAAACACACAGAAAACCCAGACTTGTTTCATGACATTTCAAAAAATGAGGAAAGATCTGTACATCTTGTAAACTGGAATAGCCAGCTCTGTTTCTGCAACTCAGTGCAGAAGTGATGACATCGGATTATCCAAAGATCTGCACAAAATGCCTTGGTTAGATGAAATAGCTGATCTGCCTGAAATATATAACCAGCTTGTAAAAGTGTTGTTAGTAGAGTTATTAGAGAGCTCAGGATCAGGAAAGCCCGAGCTTTTATTCTCACTTCATGCATTCAGTGATGAGAGCTAAATCTCTGTCTGTCTCTTTCTCCTCCCCCACTCCCCCCAAGTCAGATAATCTTTAGCCAACCCTGTAAAACACTTGCAGTCTTTGAGTAAAAGAAAGGCTAAGGTTAATGTACTGCTACTTTTCTAACATTCAGGGACTGTGTTCGTCCTTGATAACAGAAGAAAACTGGAAAAAAAATTCCTCTGCCTTTCAGAGAAGGTAGCTTGAAGACTCAGGGGTAAACTCTAAAGTTCATCATTTTAGTTTGAAAGGACATTTCCAGTCACTGGCTACTGGAATTCAGATCTTCCGATCTTGACTAAGTGATAAAATGCAATAAAAAAAGAAGAGCTTTGCCAGAAGGTATGTCTTTTTTTCAAGGAAGGAATGGGAATATTAGCCATTATGTACATTAACTAAGGATTGCAAAAATAAGTGGACCTTCTTCTAAGTTATCCGCAACTGGATGTCTCTGGAAATCTTTCCTCAGGAGTGCAGTTTTGCTCCTCCTTTCTCAGAAAGGACAGAGGCAAATCCAAGCAGGAGAAAAATTAAACTGGTGGCAATGGACCTTGAAGGTCTGACAGTGACCTGCAGCACTAAGGTCTTTGAAACTGTTTTCATTTGCCAGGACATAAATTAGATTCCTTACTAGGTATGGCACCCGGGTTAATGGGAGCTTTATAAAGCCTTCTTTGAACATATAGATTATCCTTTTCACAAAAGACTAATCTTGTGGTTTAAAGCACAGAGAGCCAAGAAATACATTCCCAGCTCCATCAGGCTGGGTGACTTCAGGTAACACACTTCACTCTCTTTTCCAATGCACTCTAAAGAGAGACAAAAACCTAAATCTCCCATGAGGCTTAATATTTCTGAAGACAACAAGAACCAGTTTAACTATTCACAGACCCCTTGAACCAGAAGAGGATGGCAGGACCTTTCCTACACAAGCTTGTTCGAACCTCTCCAAACAGTAAGTCCCAAGACAGCAGACAAGGACACCTGCACTGGACACGTCACACATACAAGAATCTTGAATGACAACATTACCAATCATATTTTTTTCAGCAGTGAAGGAAATGTCTCATCCTGTTTGGCATTTCTGTCTAAAGGAAATGCTTAACAAGAGCCAAACTGTGGCTCCTAGTTTTCTAGGGAAAGCCATGCCGGTTAGGCAACTCCCAAAGAGCAGCCTTCCTCCACAGGATCTGATTTCACTGAAAAAATGGTAAAAGCAACTTAAATACAGCAAGAAATTTCAAGTTAAAAAAAATAAATAAATATCAAGCACTTCAAAGACAAAACATAGAAAACTACTCAAAGTGCAAGATGACACAATGCTCAGTACTAGGAACAAGGATCACTAGTTTCTTTCCAAGAATAAATTAATCCGAGGCATCTCCACTGTGAAAACCAATACTGGCTTAAGAGTCTCAGAAGGTGCATGCTACTCCTCCCAGAATGTCATGGTTACATACTCTTCATTTTTCAGTCTCCATATACTAGTCTCCTTCAAACTTGGAAATAAAATGAGGGAATCATTCACAAAGCAGCTCCAAATAAGTACTGTGAGGTATCTTTGCGTTATCAACTGCTTATTTATTTATTTATTGTTTCTTTGTTCTTTCTAAAAAACTGAGCTGCACACTGAAATATAACAGGGTGATCAAACATTTGGGTATAAAACAATTCCATGTTTTCCAAACATGCTTAAAAGAGGGTATGCAGAGCCTTACTTGTGTCACGCACTACAACTTTTCAGAAGCTCATATTTCAAGACTGAGCAGAGTTCTCTTCCGCACCCCACAGCTTTTTCATTGATAAATTCATATGCTGCTACTGTTTCAAACACCTAATTTCCCGTGAGTGCAAGTGACTCTGACCTGGTCAGTCCCAGAGGACTCAATCCCCCGGTGCTAATGGGTGGTAACCTTTCCTGTGAGACTCAGCCTCACCAACCAAGCTTCAGAAAGAGGAGATCCAAAGACCGTTTCCCAACTTGTTCCCTTCTAGCACACAGAAACTTCAGGAAGTCATTTTAACTCAATAACCTCCATGCCATTTCTATCCAGTCAAAACAGAAGAAGCTAAAGCAAACAAAAAAAAAAAAAAAAAAAAAAAAAAAATCACATCCTACTCTTCAGATTACAAAACTGGTTCATTCCAGGGTTTCAGACACAGAGGAAAGTTATCCAACCAGAACAGTGTAACGTCACTTCCTTTTCCTCCAAAATAAATTTTGGTGCTGAAAAAATTCCACCTATGCATTGGAAAAATTCCACCTATTGTCAGCCTCAGTCAACACAGGAGTGCATCCACAGCCAGCAATTAAGGAAAGGCCTTCAGGACTACCTCTGTATTGATTTCTATTTGGGATGCAAAGTTAGAAATTTGCTTTTTTCCTCCCGGATCTGTTTATCAATAATAAAACCAGCGTGGTCTGGGTTGGAAGGGACCTTAGAGATCATCTAGTTCTAACCCCCTGCATGGGCAGAGACACCTCACACTAGACCAGGTTGCTCCAAGCCCGATCCAACCTGGCCTTGGACACTTCCAGGGAGGGGCATTCACAACTTCTTTGGCCAACCTGTTGCAGTGTCTCACCACCCCTCTTTGTGAAAAAAAAGTCTTCCTAATATTTAATCTAAACCTACCGTCTTATGGTTTAAAACTGTTACTCCTCCTGTGACTACATGCCCTTGTAAAAAATCCCTCACCCACCATCTGAGAAAGCAAAAAAAAATTTAGAAATGCTAACTCACTTTCTTACAAACTGAGGCATCATAATTATTTTTCCAGTAAAAGCAAATTATTATGTTTTCCAATGAGCACTTGCGAATGAGCTGGAGCTGTTTGATCCACTGCTATTCATTCCTTCAAACGTATATCTAACCTTTCAGTCACTCGGTGCTTATTGGCTATATAGAAGGTAGAGCAGCAAGGAGCACTAAAGGATTAATTCTCACAATAGCTGGAAGCAGCAGTCCTGGCTCTTGGGGGGGTGAGTGGGGGAGAAGGATGAGCGTGTAGGCTTGTAACCCTGGTCTATGGATTTCCTTGCAGTGATTTCATCTTCTGCCTAAAGTTACCTTAAAAGGGAACTACAATGGAGGAAAGTGTCCCCAGATGACTTAAACCTAAAAAGTTTCATGGGTATTTTGTTTTAAACCTGCAAAGACTATGAGAAGGGGTTACATGGGAGATAAACATTGAGGCATGGCTCAGGAGAGAAGGGAATAGCTAAGGCACAAACAGTTCGTACTGTCTCTTGGGAGTCACGCAGTAGCTGAACAGATTTATGATTCAGATGTTTTAGTGTTGGTTATCAGTGATTAGCTCAAACTCTTAGAAAAACAGAGAGAAAGATTAAGCTTTTGTCTGCCCCAGCCCTCATCCTTCCTTCGCCTGGCAGCAGGGGTTACTGATTGTTTCTGTCCCTTTTTTAACATCAGAATGGCTCTGAGCCACACTCACTACAGAAGCAGATCACACTGCCAGTATAATCATAAACATGAGATTCAACAGCTAATCATTTAAGTGCTACATCATTTATTCAGGTGCAGCCTATCCCAACAGATTTGTAAGATTTGGATATATGGAAACTTTAAAGCGTGGGCTTTCTCCAATTGTGGGAGGTTATTTAGGACACAGAAAGGGCTGACAAAGTGGGACCAGGTCTTTTAACTTTATCTTCAAGCTCTGTATAAGCCCAGTAACAACCATGTGGGCTTCTCACAGATAAGCTAAGTGACTTGCCCAATATCACACAGGAAGCCAAATGCAGAGCACTAAAACTGAGCCTAACAACTTTCAGACTAGACCTCTGACCATTGCAGCTCTAATCCACTTCTGATTTATCTTAACTGAACTTAACACACAACTAGCAGATTTATTCCAACCCACTATTACATGGTGTGGAGCTATACATTAGAGGAAGAGACTGAGACTTCCCTGTGAATCACAACTCAATATGTAAATGTGATGTTGCAACCTTAAGGAGAGTGACCCTCAGCACCACCACAACTGGGAAGTCTTAAATGCTCCTCACCTTTAAAAAACTGCACTGCACCCTAAACTCTCTGTTTGCTGAGGATGGGGAAAGGAGGACACTGATCCTGCCTGCCTCACTGCACCCACAGAACGGTGGATATTCCCAGTGCTAACCACAGTCCAAAGTCCAGATGGGGGTAACCTAAGCAAAATGCACAATTTTTCAAATGCCTGATATCTGTAAAAACTCCCTTTTGTTAAAACTGTAAGAGACTCTGCACTTTTAGGAAAGAGAGTGGGAATCAGTGGAATTTAGTAATTTATAATGGGGATACAGCAACTATAGGCAATACTGCTGTAAATGCAGCTTTCCCCCGTTACCGTGTTTGTGGTTAAAACAGAGCAATAAGAGGACTTGAAGGCATCTGATGGCAGATTCCTCTTAAAGATTCAGCCAGGACTGCTCCTCCAGGATAACTCTGCACACTTACATGCAGACCCAGGGTACAATGTAAGCAGCAAACACGATGTGCTTGGTCTGTCTCCAACCTTGTGCGTGTGTTCACCCCTCACAGAGTCGTGTCTGGAAGGCAAACAGGCTGTACATCTGCACATCAGTGGTGCAGCGGGTCCAACAGAGAGAAGAAACATCAGGCTTATTATGCAGAAGTTACGCAGATCATCTGAGTGATTTCTATCCAAAAGCTCCCAGACAGGAATAGAGGAGGCCCCAGATTTCGTTGGACTGCTTCTTAAAATCTTGTAGTGCTGCTTTCCCTCAGATGCTGCACACAATGTGATCAGATTAAGCTCTATTAATGTAAGAAAAACTTTTAAACCGAATTTTCAAATGAATTAATGGGCCTGGTGTAAAATTATACCTTAGTGCACACAGAAAACAGATTAAAAGACAGATGGTGAAGAGGAAAGGAGAAAAAAGAAGGGTGGATGGGATATACATATGTGGATTTACATTCTGTGAGCTTGGCACACATCTTAGAGGCATTTTTTATTTCCAGCATAATAGAAAGTCGCCTGGCACTGCTAGTACACTAGATAAGGGGGGAAAAAGAACAGATGCTTTTGAAGGGCTTTGTAGTACGAATCTTCAGCAGGAATTTAGAGATCAAGGTGGGTAGGAACATTGGAGGAAGGAAGCTTTTTCAGATATGGTGGAAACATAAAGTGGGAGAAACAAGAGGAAAAAGGACATCCTGGTGAAGCAGGAGTAACTTTCAGGGACCAGATCATAAGCAAAAGTGGAAGGGAAATTCTCAGCAGAGATGCAGTTTGGGCAAAGGCACGCAAAACCCTGAAAGCGGTCAAAAATTAATTACTAATAGTAGGCATGCTGAGGAAAGGAATGTAAAGTATCATTATATCTCTATATAAATACAGAGCGTATCTACACCTTGAACGCTACATGCAGTTCTGTCCTCACATTTGGGGGGAAAAAAAGAACTGAAAAGCTGCAGCAGGGCAACAACAGTGATCAAAACCATGAAACACCTTCTGCAGGAAAAACAATTATGCAAAACAGTTAAAGGACCATAAAACCAGAAATGGCATGGAGAATGAGTGCTTCTCATCCCTTCTGACAAAAGAATGAACAGACAAAAAAAATTATCAGGACAAAACCAAACAAAAGGAGACACTTCCTTGCATAAGCAATCATTCACATGGTCTTTTTGCCATGGTATATTATGGTTGCTAAAAGTGTACATGGGTTCAGAAGCAAGCAAATTAAAGAGAAAGGGGCAGGAGGGAGGGTATAAATATCTATCAAGAGCTGTTAAATACAAAAGGAAGTTTTCCAAGTTGCAAATATGAGCCAGAGGATAGGAGAAGTCTAAGGAAGTATCATCATTCGATTGCCCCATTCTGACACACTTCCCTGGGTATCCGCTGTACCAGAGACAGGATGCTGGGATAGATGGACCTTTGATCTAACCCTCTACATCCATTTTTGTGTACAAGGCAGAAAAGGGTTTGTATTTCACATTGAATCAGGCTGGGGATAGGAAAATTCAAGCAGTAAAGAACGTGATTTAGATGACAAATGCAGAAAACACTGGTTGCCTAGAGCCGAATATCATAGAGGAAGGAAAAAAGTGAGGATCCTAAAAAAAAAAAATAAATCCTGTTGCAACATTAAAACAGAGGACAAAGATGAAACATTTGATGGCAAGTATTTGTATGAATACAGAAAACTGCATTTCAGATGTAGAAGAGAATAGAGATGATTTCACGTGACTTGGGATGTAAGAAGGGTGGCAAAAAAAGAGGGGATAACAGAACACTATAGAAGACGACTCCCAACATGTAAAAACTCCACTCTCCTTCAATGCCTCCAGCTATATGAAGAGGCAAGAGAAAGGAGATGAAAAATACAGTGTGACACTTCAAGAGATGAATTTGAGATGAGGCAGTGGAGATGATCACGTAATTAAAATACTGGACAGACGTGGGGAGATCAGAGTTCATTTCCCAGCTGCGCCACAGACTTCCTTCATGATGTTGGGCATTTCACTTTGTTGTTCCATAAAACTGAGAAACTATTTTCTCAATGCACAGGAAAGCTGTGAGGCTGAATTCTTTAAACATCTGAGATGCACTGTGGTGTCTGAAGAAGCAGAGTTCAGAGAGCAAACACCAAGCACTCGCATGCCAAGGACCATGGTTCATGGGCTGATGGGACCAGATGTAGTGTAGGACATAACCACAGCAGCAGGGACAGGGGAAAGCATTCTGCCACAGGAAACCAGCTCGGATAAATTAAACCCTGTGAGGTGTGAGGGGAAGATGTTTCAAAGCCAGTCCAATATAAGAAAGTGTATCTAAGGGGGTGAAAAGTTTTCAGTGCCTCTGAAGAACAGTGATGCAAACTATAGGGAAGCATGACACTACAGGGGTGGGAGATAAATAGGATGATTTGGTATAATGTGCCAAGTTCCACAATATCTGAGTCTACATCCAAGATGCACTTAGCTTAATGTTTTCAATGCTTTCTACCATTTTTTTTCTCCCCTGCAATCAAACATATAAATCTGAAACCACATGAGTATTAACTTTATCACTAACAGAGACACCAGCACCAATGCAAAGTCCACAATAACAGCAATACAGATTCTTTGGATTCACCTAAACTTTACACTCAAATATTTAAAGTTACACTACCACCTTTAAAACTTACCTAAAGCTACATTTATAATTACTATAACTACTAAGAGGTGAGGCTTTGACTTTTAATCAGTTAATTTATACTTAAAAACAACCAAATCAAATATTTGCCAAGAGGTGTAGAACAACTCCCAGTCTGAACTGTCAGAAAAGACAGAAGAGCCCAGAATAGACCTTACTGATAGGATAAATTGAGCCTTGACATGTGTGGAGCCCATCTGGGAGCAAGAAGAGTATGCACTTCATTTCTGTTTATTCCCTTTTCCCTAGATGACATTTCAAGGGTAACTTTATAGCAACACTGCCAGGCTGGTGCCTTTCTTCCCTACCTGTGTTCCTCCCTTCTGCTTGCTCACAGCTCTGCAGCTGGTTGAGGGCATCACCAGTGAGCATGCACAGGGAGGTTTTAGGACTGGGAATCCTAGCACCTATCAGATGGTTGAGTTTTCTTTCCTGTGTTATTTTACAGGTGGATCAGCCTTTCCCTGCCTATCTCACAGTCATCTGTGGCAATGCAGCACAAGCACATGGGAGGATTTGGCTGCTCCCAATTCCCTACTTACAACCTGAGCACAAACCTTAGTGCACTGGGGAGAACTGAGCTGCAAGCCAAAAACTTGCTTTCTTCTTCTAGTTTATGAATAAAAACCTTTATGTGAGGATCCTTAGATGTTAACTTCATAGAGCACTGGAGGATGTGAGCATCAGAAACCAACAGGGTTGGCTGCCTAACTGCAGTCAGTCAGTTTTAGGTGCAAAGCATGTCATTGCATGCGATTTGATAGTAGACTTCATAATCAAAGAGATTTTTAAAGTTTTTTCATTTTTAATCCAATCTTTTAACCCAAAGGTACTTTAATACAAATCATAAGCAAAATAATTTATTCTGTAAAGAGGAAGAAATTTATGATTTTGTAAAATAAAACATTAAAATGAATCAAAGTAAATTTACATCAAAGCCATACATAACTTAACCATGTACATTAAAAAAAAAATGGAATGGAATGTGAAGACTGAATGTGTCTGTAAATCTTCACCTCTTAGCAAGACCCAGATACAATCCAACTTTTACTAACGTAAAAGGCAAAAAATACTCAAAACATATTTAAATGATGATTACTTGCTTGCTTGTTTGAATGAAAGAGTGAAAAACTCCAGTTTTAAAAGACCCATCCAAACTTCCCAAATATTTGAGGCTCAGAGGTATACTCGGAATATCTTTTTAAAAGTGGGTCTCCAGTGCAAGAAGCATATGAGAAGCTGCACCAAAGAGATGGGTACAGGAGGAGGGCACGGCAGCAGCAGAGCACTGAGCCCTGCAGGAGCCCTTGATGGACGCTGGTAACCAGCAGTTCAAGAGGAGGCTCTGTAAAAACCCAGGGCAGCCTGCCACTGATGGAGTCACATAAAATTAATTTAAGTTGGAAACAAACTGGCCCAGGTAGCACTTGCCCAAGTTTCAAACAATGTTAGGAGTGAAGGGATGTATTACGTATTTCGCTGGCAGCTCCATAATTAAAATTAAATAAGAAGTGGCCAAGCTGCAGAGCAGGCGGTACCGTGCATTTGTGCATAAAAAAAAAAGCAACGGTGAGCCTGGGAATTACAGGCACTTGTAAACCTTGCTTTAGTATGTGGTAAAACGGCTCAGCTGGGTAGTTATGAAAGTTAAGATTAATGCCATACAAGAGGCACAGATTAGTGTGGTATTTCCCTAGGAAAACCAGTCACCTCCACATTTTCTATATGGAGAGTCAAGCCAGTGGTTACAGAAAGACCGGTAGATATAATTAATTTGAATTTTCAAACAGCCTTTGGTAATATTAATCACCCCAGCCTATTAGGGAAACTAGTCACGGGGTGAGAGGTAAACATCTGTCAATAGATTAAAGCTAATTTAGAAAAAACGAACAGCATGAGTAAATGGCCAGTTTTCAAGAAGGTTAATGGGGGAAGTCCCGGGGGCGGATACTATGATCAACATTTAATATATTAAATGATCTGGAAAGGGGGATAGACAATGTGAAATAAGGAAAAAAAATGTTGATGATCCTGCTCTATGGGTTAGTTAAAACCAGCGAGAAATAAACAAATAAATCTGAAGGATCCACCCAAGTTACAACAAATAAACATTAGCACACGAGTGAAATGTTATTCACATTGGCAAGAGAGTTTGATTTAACTGGAGATATGGATGGGTTCCACATTAATTGTAACCATTCAGAGAAAGATCTAAGTGGACAGCACAGGAAAAACATCTGCTTAGTTTTCAGTCACTGTCAAAACCACAGACCAGATGTGGAGCTTTTGTATTAGAGAGTGATAAAAAATAATATGGAAAATGAAATTTCAGTCTCAAAGACTGTGTTCAACCTTTTTGTCTTTGTACCAAAACAAAATAGCAGAAACTAAGAAGTCCAGAAAGAGTTCACATAAAGTAGAGCAACAGAAAGATGCATGTCTAAGCTACAAAATACACACACTACAAAACTCAGACTCATTGAACCTTAGTTAGCATGACTTTGGATAGCCTACAGCCCATTACAAAGTTTTTTGAATAAAAACTCTAATGATTTTCAAATTTCTGGGCTATGTTCAAAGGGCAATAAGTAAGAGGTGAAATGATCCAAGCACATGATACATAAAACAGGCATAGAAAACCATCTGGATGCACTTATTCTCAATTTCCATCCTCTTTTTCTCCCAATCAGACAGCAGCTAGGAGTTGTCCAACTAAATAAAGAGTAGATTTAGAAGTGATGAAAGAAAATACTGCTGCGCCCATACAGACACATCTAGCCCACAGAACTCTTCTCTGCAAGGTATTTATTGAAGCAATAATCCTAACAAGATTGAAAACCACAAAACATCAACAATGTCAGCAATTGGAATCAAGATAATTCTGCAGTTTTCCCAGTTGTCTTTGCAGGACTTTACTTTTTCTTCCAAGGCATCTAATATCAAGCATGCCTCAGGACTAGAAACAAGAGCAAGCTGAGCCAGTGGCCTCATCCAGAATATACTATTAAGGTTCAGTGCAAACAGGTGGAGAAACCCGGGACATGAAAGTGGCTCAAAATGAAAGAGGAAGGAAATGAAGAAGACACTTCATTGTGTGAGTTGCATTCAAGGAAAAGATGGTTTAAGCCACCACAAGAACTGTGAGTATACTGTGTCCAGTTCTGGAGTCTCCAACATAAGGATAGTTCCTTGAATGCATCCAGAGGGGAGCCACAAAAATTAGCAGAGAGCTGGAGCACTTCCCCTGTGAAGGCAGGCTGAGGAGGTTGGGAGTGTTGAGCCTGGAGAAGAGGAGGCTCCCAGGTGACATTATAGTGGCTTTCCAATATCTGAAGGGGTCCTACAAGAAGTCTGGAGGACTTTTTCTTATACCCCTACTCCTGGAGTAGGACTTTTTGCACAGGTGTGTAACAAGAGGACAAGGGGAAATGATTTAAAAATTGAAGAGGGGAGATTTAGATTAGATACTACAAAGAAATCCTTTACTATGAGGGTGGTAAGGCACTGGAACAGGTTGCCCAGGGATTTTGTGGATGCCCCCTTCCCTGGAAGTGTTCAAGGCTAGGTTGGATGGGGCCTTGAGCAACCTGATCTAGGGGGAAGTGTCCCTGCCCATGCAGGGGCGTTGGAAATAGATGATCTTTAAGGTTCCTTCCAACCCAAACCATTCTATGATTCTAAAAATAGCTGAAAAAATGCTGAGAAACAAGAGCCTTTCATGTCTAAAATTTTCAGCATTCTCTGAAAAGTGGTAGAAGGCAATATCAGCTCTAGAGTTACTATAATTGACTCTTCCATACAAACCAAACAGAAGGGTTTTTTTACCTAGGTCTTGCCCACACCTGCACATCCATTCAGATTAGAGTGAGGATTTAAAAGTAGAATAGCTGTTGTTGAATAGTAACATGTACAGACAAAACTTGGAGTGGAAGTTACAATGCTGAAGGGAAGAAGGGCTGCACATCTGCCTTGCAAGTCACATCACAGGGCCTACATCATGTCGTTTTAGGCAAAGAGGAAGGTGGGTGTGAGATTACCAACCCGATGGCCATCTGCCACTGGAGAAAAAAACAATATTTGACGAGATGCCAATCTTTTCTCCACTTCAATGAAGGAAAACACCTTCATCAAAAAATGACCAGTGAGCACAGTCAGATAGCCTCCAGAGCACTGACTTGCAAGGCACAATCATGATATATTTGCCCTTGGACTCCTTCCCATACCTTCCAGTAAATCCTGAGCCACCTGTTTAGAACTTAGCCAAAGTCTGCCAAAGGAATACATGTCTGAAGTGTCCCCACTCTTCTACTTTGTCAAATAATCTCAAGACTGGTTACTGAGATGAACCCACTACTGGGTCATAGAATGGCTAGGGTTGGAAGGGACCTTAAAGATCATCTAGTTCCAATCCCCCTACATAGACAAGGACACTTCCCACTACATAAGTTTCTCAAGGCCCCCGGTTATCATTCATGACACTACCCTTCCCTTGATTTCAAATTCACTGTATTGAGGACAAAATTCAGAGACACAAAAGGCATACAAGATCCTATTTCTACCTCTGGACTATTCGGATGATATTCTCTGCCACCCGCCAATGTCTAGACTAAGTGCTTCAAAAGCAGAGCTTCCTATTCCCATTTAGGAGCCCTTCCTTGTGCTCAGAATCAATTTTCTCCTCCTTTTATTTCTCTCACCCAGTTTCCTTGGTATCTGTGTCTTCTAGACACAGGTAAGCATCCAATATAGTCAGACCTTTCAATCTTTTGTTACAATGGGATCATTCTCCCGCTGCTATTCTGGTTGATACTCTATGACTTCCCACACAATTTTTAAATCTTTTTGGTATTAAGGTGTCCAGACACAAGGTTACAAAAAAGGGTACAGGCTACCACAAGTCTTAATATGTTTCATGGCATAGCACTCCTTTATATGCAGTCAGTAGCTTTCCTTCCTATTAACAGATATTTAAGAATAAAGCATCATACAACATTATGTTGCTATAACCTCTTTTGAACTACAAGTCTGCTTAGCCCTCTAAAACACTCAGAACAAGGTACTCCTTTAGCATCTTTAACATCCATTAATTTAATTAATACATTGCCTACTTTCTTCTCTGGATCATCAGTAAATTTGAGACAGAAACTATGTCTGATCCCTGTGACAGCTTGATACACATCCTCTTGCAACGCAGCTTAGTTAGAGGGTGGGAACTGAGGTTTTTTGCTCATTGCTTTTACAGTTCTCAATACAAATTAATCAGCTCTGTGGAGATACATCAAGTGCTTTCAAGTAACAAAGTTATAGCCACCTTATCTATGTGAATGACAGCACTTAATACAATGTCATATTGACACTTAAATTCCTGAACCAAAAGAAACTGCTGGACACAATACTAAGGAAAAGGCTAAAAGTCAAGTTATTTTCCACTAAGAATTGCTTTATGTACCTACATGCTATTAATCTCTCATTTAAGTCCATTTTAAAAGACACTGTTTTTTGGATGTACCAGAGAAATCGCTTGGCAGATGACGGCAGGTTACTGGAAGAGAGGGATCATGCAGACACAAATTTTCTGGAAGCACATGAAGAGTCTGGAGCTCGTCCATGAACACCACACCATGGGCTCTGCAGAACACGTCATGTGCCAGCAGGACAGTAGCTGAGCAACCTTGTTTCCTTCCCCTCCCCACAGCCCTCCTTCCCCCCTATTCTGAGCCCAGCTCTGTCCTCTGCCACCAGAAGACCAAGTCCCGATTCTGCTTGCAAATATGGGACAACGAAAAGGGACTCCCAAAAGGTCACATCCATCCCTATGTCCTGTTGGCATTTCCTCAGCAAAACTGAGACACTGTGCATTTTGTTTAAAGCACGACGGATGAATATAAACGTCACACTGGGTCGGACCAAAGGTCCATGGAACCCAATATCCTGCCCAAGACAGGGACCAGCAGGCAAATACTTGGCGGGTGCCTAAGAATGGCGCAAGCAAACCGTAAGGCTTCCCCCCCTACCAGCTTCCAGCAAGCTGTGGCTTAAGATTTCCTGTGCCAGAGATTGTATCTGTGTGCTTAATTGCCCTCGATGAACTTCTCTTCCATGAATTTGTTTAATTGCTTTTTGAACCTATCTCGACTTCTGGCATCCACAACATCCTGTGGCAATGAATTCCAGTTTAATTATGTCTTGCATGAAAAAATACTTCCCTTTTGTGTAGGAAATTACTTCCTTTTTTAAAACAAAACAAAAAACAAAAACCACTAAACAAAAACAACAACAAAAACCCCAAAACTACCACTATGAGAGAATGTAAGAATCCAAATTCTGGTAAAGTATTGGAGGGACTTTAAAAGAAATCAATGCATTCAGTTGTCCTCTCTAGCTTTCTGCAGCAGCTTAATGACTGGAGTACTAGACAAGGCTGCTGGTGAAAAGGGTGAAATTCTACATGATGGTGGTGGATGATGGTCCTATATGGGCCAGGAACTTGCAGTAAATGAAAACCAAATGGTTTGCCTACTGTTGTATGCACTTGCAAAAATCCAGCATTACAAGGCAAGATTTGTTTCCTGCTCGACTATGAGAAAAAGTCTAAGTCCTAAAAAGTTTCCTGTGTCACACTTTTACAATTAGGTGCTCCAACCCAGCGATCAACCAGATGATCACAAAGAACTTAATTCTTTGCTTTGATTGTACTATTATTAATTTCTGTGGGTTTAGTAGTTATTTATTCCCACAGTTTCAGGTTCACAAGAAATAAACTGAAGTATGGAGAATGAATGTAGAGATATTATGTGAAGCCCCTTTCTACTCCTTTCTCGATAATCCAAACCAAATAGCACAAAAAACGTGTTTCTATGCATTGGGTTTTTCTAAGACAGCACAACTTTAGCAAACTGTACCCTCTTTGGACTCTACTTTTGGAAAGGTGTTATCAGGGCTGACATCTATCTCTGTAACCAACCAAAGCACTGATGGTTTTTGCAGGACCAAGAGGAGACCAGGCATGGCCATCAGCAGTTCCTCCTTACTGCTACGTAGAACATTAAAGGCTGACTCTTATTCCCTGTCTCCTGTCCTCCTAATCTGACACCATGCTTGAACAGGCCACTGCAGGCATCTCTCATAGCTCTCACACCATACGTGCAGCAGTTCCGAAACTATTCTCATGTAAACTTCAGGGGAATTTTTTTATCTTCTGGAGACACAAGATGAATCCAGGGAGCTGCTAAAGAGTTTTGAGCATTCAGGTGCTTTCATCTCTATCTTCACTATGCCATTGGATTTAGAAGCCTAAAGGAAGAGGATGCTTTGGTTGCATGTGAGCCACCTTACCCTGTTCTCAAAGCACTTGCTAAGCTCAACACAGACCTTGGGGCAGGGTCATAGAGGAGAAGAGGAAGGGCAATACCCAAGGGAGATGGAATTCTGCAGTGAAGACAGGCTAGGATCTGACAGCTGGCCAACACTGCCTTCCACATGGTTCAGAGCGCTCCTCCTCATGGGTAGCCTTCACGTTTTACCTATTTTTGTTAATGTTTGTTGCCAATATGCCCCAAGAACAAGGCTTGGTGCCAACATCTCTTTGGATGGGTGACAGCAGCCAGATAACCAAAACAACAACAAAACTCAGTATTTAATCCTCCTGAAGCCAGGCCTTTTCTCTTCATCAGCTGAACACAGAAGTGCACTCAAACCCCATTTTACTTATTTATACACATTGCCACGCTCTCTATTCCTGGCAACTGGTGCTCATGACATAGTGGCCTGGGACACGCTGCAACAGGGCTCCGGGTCACCTTGTAAGTGGTGGCAGCAGCTGTCTCCTGGATCAAGCATTTATTAACCAGCAGTTCGGGAGGGCTCTAAATTAAGTTCTCTGCTCTGTTCCCACAGAGGGGGAGGGAGAAAAATACGATGCCACACAATCCCTATTTGCTTCCAGCAGGACTTGCTGAGGTTTCCCCACTGTTTCCTCCTCTCCTTGCTGAGAAAAGCCACCCAAGCTTGGGTTTCCATCAACAGCCCTCTAGACTACAGGGGCCCACTCACTATTCCAGCTGCCACAGTCTTCCACAATCTGCGTAGCCTGTTCTTGGTTGGTGGTGGCGGCACGTGGCTTCTCTCCCAACACAGATCCAGCTCTTTGGATCACCTCTGCCTCCAGGATGCCTGTACAACCCAATCCCTGTAAATCCCAGTGGCAGAAGTTTGGGTACCAAGGGTGCTCGGGGCCCAGTACCAGTCATTTGGGAGGGGAAACTGTATAAACAGCTGACGTGCACATACTCTGGAGGAGCAGCGGGGAAGGGGGGAGCCAGGGGGATCTGAAGTGTTGGGCCCCAGCTGTGAACTCCTCTTGGTTTTGTTTTAGGGTAATTAATGTTCCCTTGAACAGAGCCAGAGCATAGGCTCCTGTTCCTGCAGCTTTCAATGCTATCAGCAGCCCTTATTGGACTGGGAGAGGCAGGGGGAGGTTTGTATTTCCTGCCATCCACATTAAATGAGGTAACGCAAGCGTGGGACTTATGGGGCTGGAGGCAACGGCACAGCCCAGGGGGAAGTGTGCACACCCCAAACCCCACTGGCCTTGGGGACTGTGCCAGCCTCTTCCCCACAAACCCTTCTGGAGAGCTGCCTCTCCTTTCCCGCTCCTGCATAGTTATTAATTTTGCTGCCAAGGCAGGCGACCACCGTACCCCCATCCCACCGCCCCTCTGGCCTGCTCCCCTCACGCCTGAATTAGATAAATTCCCCCTGCGCTCCCAGACGTCTCCATCCCCTCCATCCCCTGACAGAGCAATCATTTATCAAGTTGTTTCACGCGTTGTCGGGGAGGGGGGCCCCGGGGGACGGGGGTTTGTTTCGTCCCTTTGTTGGAGCTCCACAGGACCGTCCAGCTTAGTCTCCAGCCAACTGCTGAGAGTTGCCGGAGTCCGGGAGCAAATGTTAAAGGGGCTGCCTTTCATCTGTGGGCTGATCCTGCTGCCTTTTCATTTTATTCTTCCAGCTTCTGGGATGTTACTTGCTTACACGCCCCCACACCCACCCCGCTATCATTCCTTATGCATGTTTTTGAGGGAGCAGGAGCTTATTTTCCATGTGCTTGTCTCTTCTCCACCCCCCCTCCTCAGAAGCTTCTCCTGTCACCAGCCCACTCAGCCTCTGGGAGTCTTGTTTTTTGTTTGTTTGTTTGTTTTTTACCACTGGTCTCTTTCTCATCCCTGGATGTAAGATACCATAAACCAAATCTGGTTAAAGGCAAGCCCTGTTCATGCAGCCCATCTCTTCCTTGCATGTGCTTTGCTGGAGAGCAAGCCTTTGGCCCCCTGCTCTGTGTGCCTCAGAGATGTGTAATGATCAGGAGCACACCACCATCAAAATACAGTATTTTTTAAAAACGGAAAAAAAAGAAGAGACTGTTTGGCAAAAGAACTAAGTAATGCTCAAGAAAAAAGAAACGTTTTGAGCTCTCTCATGCTTTGAGAGCTCTCATGTTTTCCACATGTAGGGCTGGAAGGCAGATGATCTGGTTTGTATTGCAGACTGCCCCTGCCCACGCAGGAGGTTTATGACAGGCCACCTAACCCCTCTGCACCACACCATGCCCCACCTGTGAGAGCAGGATGCTGCCCAGTGCCCAGGGATCCTGTCTGCCTACAATCATTAACCAGCTGCTAATGCCCTTAGGATTCCTGGGTGAAAACAAAAGTGGAAAGAGATGTCTACCTGCACCCTAACTCAAAGGTCTTAGTTATCTGCTCAGAAACAGCTGAATAATGAAAGGGTAGCCCAAGGAACTGTGAAACCAAACACACCATTTCCTTCATTGACTAATTACACTTGCAAGTATTTTTATTCAGTGCATTTATTTTCGGACATCTATAGGTAGTTACAGTTTGTTTTCTAGCAAGCTGACAAGACTGTCCTCTGTGTTCATGTGTGAAGATTTCCCAGCTATAACTTGTCCTTAAATTAAAGGATGGACAGGACTTAAAGGAAAAAAAAAAAAAAAAAAAAAAAAAAAAGGAATCCCACTTGCTTAGCAGCTAAGTAGTCATTGTAAATTCCACACATTTCCCAGCAAAGAGGGCAGGAGCTGCCTGAGATCTGATATATTCCTCTCACCACCTTGCCTCTATAACTCTTCCTCGCGGAGGAGCACTGGATTCATTTGCTTCCCAAGTCAATCAACAGAGTTCATGAGTCAGCCAAGGGAATGCTGAAAAGCAAGAGGGTACACTCCTGCCCCCAGGAACTGATTACACAGCCTCTTAATTGTTCCCAGATTCTATTATCCCCGAAGAGACAGAGCAGCACCAGCACCAGTCAGTTTGTTGACAACATCCACTCCACACAGCCTACCTCATCAGACATACAGAAATTTGCATTTTTGCAAACCACGGATCTGTTGAGACTACAATAGTTAGGCTGTTAAAAAAAGAAAAAGTCAGGTCTTACAGATGTCTGCCAGAAAAATCATCTGTCTTCTGAGTCAGAGCTGCATATCCTACAATTTTGAGTCTGTTGCTAATCACAGGGTTAGAAAGCCAGCTGATACCAGGACAGTTCAAATCTATAACCCTATGATACTCTGGATATCGCTGATCCAGACAAGTCCCTCTATTCCCATTCTCTATCAGTGCTCATTTTTTCCCCTCTTCCCTTCTGTCCTCACCCAAACGAGTATCTCCAAAGCTTCATTTCATTCTTCACTCATTGTTAACTGGAGTACTTTGGTTTTCACTGCAGCACGGCCTCACTTATCACTGCTTCTTTCATATCACCCGTGCAGACTGTTGATCAGCCCTAACAGTTCAGGTGACAGCATACGAAGGAAACGCTACCTTTAGGACTATAAAAACAATCTGAGGTCTGTCCCATTATTCAAACCCTTTCTAATAGTTATTAAATGAGTAATCACATACATCTCCATTACACTCCATTCAGTACATGGGAGTGTGAGACTACAAAGTAAAGACAGCTGTTCAATATTGATTTTTATCCCTCTTATTCTTTTTGAATCCCTATGCCTAATTTGCTACATCACGTCCAAGCCACGCCACCAAGTAAGCTATTAATCGCTTCACAGCCCTTTTTCTGTGGTGGTTTCCACATAGCATCTCAATCCGATAAGCATTAATTATTTTCTCGACCTTTTTACAAGTTAATGATTTCTAATCTGATTTGACAAATGAGAAATTGGGGAAAATGATGACAAATGCTAGCAAAACTCGCCACTCCATTTAGGAATCCAGTGGCTGTACTTGTATTTGAGATTATCCTCAAAAGAGCCCCACAAGCCCCATGCTTGGCATTTTTGTGGCAGCCTTTAAAACACAACAGAGTTCTGATTGCCATTTCTCCCCGTGACTACAAGAAGGTGGGTAGGCAGGAAAAGCAAAGGAGAGAAAAATAATTGACCGAAGCCACTCAGAAAACCTGTGGCAAAGCCAGGCTCTGCCCCACAGCACTGTTACCAATTTCAGCTTCAGGACCGATCTCTCAGCACATCTAAAGCCATAGTACTGAACCAGAACATGATCTGAGACCTCTGACTGCCTTGGCTTCACCTGTGCTCTTTCCAGCTCCTACAATAGCTCATGAACAGCTGTAGCACCACAGCTGGGGGGAAGCAGGCGCTTTGGAGGCTGCTTCAGAGGGCACTGCCACCAAGCCAGGGAAATGAAGCTGTGCTATGAGAAGTGGGGCATGAGCAACTAACCCAGAGCCATAAGTCAGTCTGTGCCTCTGCCACCAAGACAAGTGCCAATACTTGTTACATGTACATGTAACTCTACATCAGTATGTTTCTGTTGATGAACCCTGTCCTATTCCTCTATTCCTACACTTTTCCCATGCACTTGAGGGCTTCATTGTAAACCAGACAAACAAAATAATTTCAGTTAAAAAAAAAAACAAATCACAAGGCAAACCCTTTCTAAATTTAACCTCCAAAACCTGGATAATTTATTCTCTCCACCTCCTAAACATGGCTGTACAAAGTTGAACTGGTGGATGAAAGTAGCATAGAAGAGTGAAGAGCCAAGGACCTCACATCTGCCTTGCCACTAGCTAGACTGATACGGCACTACACCTCCACTTAGCTGAAAGACAGCCTTTCTTTCCCTGCAGCAGCTCCCATCTCTTGTCCTGACCACCTTCAGACTTCAGCAGACGAGGTGAGAACCACACAGCGAACAGCTTCGTTCAGTGCATAGCCTTGATTTATATTCTCAGCACCATCTGCCCTACAGAGCAAGCACTGCTATTCTCCCATGGAAAAAGCATGTGACCCTGTAATTAAAACCAATCATCATCTGCAGGTACAAGGCGACACATTAAAGGTTGCACAGACTATAAATCTATAGTTTCCTCTCAAGTAATTGAATTTGTAATCATTTAGCGTCAGTTTCAACACACAAAACAATAATGCACAATAAGCCCCTCACTATCATGTCATGGCAGTGGTTTGCAGCAGACACCTTTCTCTACCACTGCTACCACTTGAGCGCAAGTACAAATTACATTAGCAGGCAAGAAGAGAATATTGTTCTTTTAAGCCCTCACTGCAGGACAGAAACACTGAAAAGTATGCAGGAACAGCACCGTTTTACGGGCAGCCTACTCAAAGGCAAGAAGTTAGAAGTGGTTTTTTGTGGCTTTTTTTTTTTCCCCAGACCTCACAGTTCTTCTTCCTTGACCTATTTCAGTGTGGCCCCAGAAGGAGTCATTCTGGCACACATGAGAAAGTGCTGATAGGGATGCAGGGGCTAGATGGTCACCTAGCTTTTGGGCATGTGGAAGCAGATGAAATGAGCTAGGTCTTAAAAAAATAAAGGCCAAAACTCATGGGCTATCTGTTCTCAATAATTAGGAAAAAATACCTTCCTGTCTACTGTGAGGCATTTCTGGCAGGGCAACAGCTGCTATTTTGTGTGTTCCTTACCCACAGGTCTCATTTGGAGTGCTTGCGTAATGACTCCTGAAGTATGGCATCAGTGCACAAGCAACAACCATCCCTCAATGGCAAACTGTTCCCTACGGAATAAGAAAAAGAACTGGCTGTTTCCAACCCTGTCTTATTACCACTCAAAGTTTGAGCTGAGTTAAAAAAAAAACAACCAACAAAAAACAAACCCACCAGCAAAAGGTACATACCTGCCTGAAAACTAAATGCCCTTGCTTCCCAGCTCCCCTTCACCCCAAGCTGAATTTCAGCTAAGAGTTTTAGATGGTGCATTGCTAGATGTTCTCTTAAAACTACTCTAGTGACAATTCTGTTCTCTTTTTGGGGAGGTGAGAAACGAACCAAGAAAAGTATCTGCAGACCCTGGCTAACCTGAGCTAATGTTGGTGACAGCCTTGATACAAGCAAGAGGTTGGACTGGGGACTTTTAGGGTTTCCTTCTGACTATACATTTTTATGATTCTCTACTGGGGTTGCCTTATCAATCTCTCCTGAAATCAAGTCTTAACTAGCTTTCCCTTCATAATGATCTTCACAGATGATTTACATCTTCAAGGTCTCAGCCTCCATTTAACATTATCTCTCTCCGTTCATACACCCTCTTTGACACTTTTCTCCATGTATGACATAGCACAAAACCCGGTGAATACCAAGACTGGTCAGGAAAAGCAACAAGTAAAACCACTGCACCTAGGGTAGAACACCAGAGTAGCAATGCTCCACCCATCCAGACCAAAGGAATGTGATGAACAAGCATTTGGGGCTGGATGCACATGTCTATATGAATGCTAAGGGATCTACACAAAGGTATTTTTGAGTAATGCTCAACACACCTTGGACTTTTTGGTGGAAGGAGGCATTAATGCACACAGGCTAAAATGAACCTGTCTCCAAACTGCAGCAAGTGCCGCACTCCATCTCTTTTCTTATTGCACCCAGGAAGAAGTAGAACAATAAAGCAGGATGGTTCCTTACTTCCCAGCTGTAGGAGGAAGGGAAAGAGAGAAATTCTTCCTCTTCATCTGCAGAAGAGCAACCCATTGTTTCTGGTGCCACATCTGGATTCCCAGACTACAAAAAAGAGGTTTTATTTGGCAGCTGGGTATTTGTCCTACAGGAGGGCTCTGCCCTAGGTAATGTCAAGCAACTGGCTGTTAACCAGGAAACATCACAGAAGAAACCACGACCCAAGTACGTTTTTTCCTTGGCTTCTAAGGAACCCAAGAAAATCCCCACACTGTTCAGCATCTCCTACCCATCCCCCTGCTCCTCATCCTGCCAAGCCACCAAGCAAGGCCAGGGATCACACACAATATGATAACTTCTGGGAAGTATACGCAGCTAACTCCTCAACATGCAAGCTCAACTGTGTATAGCCCTGCCAATTTTTTTGGGTGGCACTGGATAAATAAATTCAAAAAAAGAGAAGATGTGGAACCTGCAGAGCCCCTGACATTTGTTTAGCTCAGGCACAACTTCAAGCACTGCTGCAATTGTCTAGAAACCAAACAAGTGGTAGATAGCACCAATTAACACCTTCCAGCATAACAATACCTTCATCTCATCTCTCCCCATTCTCTCAACAGCTTAACATATCAGCACCCTGAATGACTTCTCCCCCAGAGAGCAGACAAACAGTGCTATGGAGGAGAGTGAAGAATTAAGGTGTACACAGGGCCCTAGCATGACAAGGGGTGGCAGCACATAGTGTTTAAAAACCACACAGCTATAAATCCTTATTACTTGCATAAAAAATTAGGAGTTGATCTGAGAAAGCCAAGGAGGTGAAATGAATTCAGAGAAATATTTTTCATTCAGACTCAAAATGTTTTTTGGTAATAGTTATGATCGGAGAAGAATTTTTAATTTTTTTTTAACTGACCTTTCAGCAAAGAATACAAGCAATTTAACCAAACTGGGGGAAGTCTTAAAAACAAACAAACAAACTCCAAATATTTACATTTTTTTCAGAATAAAGAAGTAATAAAGACAAACAAGTTCTTATGCTTGAGCGATCTCCTTAAGCTTCTTGTGTAAACTAAAGTTTGAAGGTTCAACCCTTTTTTTTTTTTAATGCAACAGTTTTAGCATTAAAGGGGCACGCAAGAGCATTGCAGTAAGCACTCCATATCCAGTGTACAGATGAGACGGGGCACCACAGGGAGCAGCAGTCAGTTAACACACAGTTAACAAACAAGGGATATCCCAAAGATAAAATTTTGGTTTCAGGTGAGACACTGCTTGCTTTCTGTGATGACAGAATAAATCTGGAGTACATTGACTTGAACCCGCTGGACTTCACCAGATTTACACACCTGTGACTGAACACGGTATGAAGCCTGACAGGGAAAGGAAAGTGTCAAAGGCTTCTGTTTTATTCAATACACGATTTTGTCATGTAGGAGTGTGCATGTGAGATTCCCAGGATTTAAAGCAAAGCCAGCTTTGTGGAGAGGCAACATCTAATAGATCAGCAACTACAAACAGAAAAAATAAAGAGCTTCTGATTTCAGAGCTGGGTTTCCCCCCACCTCCAGAACTCCGTGCTACCATTTAAAACAATAATAAAAATTATCCTTGCCTGAAAAGATGGCTAATTACCCTTCACGGTGACACTGCCCATCCACCTTAAAATTCAGCTGGAGTGATAGCTGCAGCCTGGGAGCATTCCCAGCGGGGAGAAGCCTCAGGCTTTGCTCCTCACCAGCGCCGGGGAAGGACGGCTGCTGGGGAAGGAGCAGTAATCCCAAACCGGCTAAGCCAGACCGCCTTCCATCACACCCCAAGGGCCTTCGCCTCCAACATTGAAATGCTAATCGGACTTTGTCAACCCATAAACAAAAACAAAGAGCAGGACACAAGAGGTAAAAAGCCTCCCTGAGCTCCATCGCCAAACCAAATCTCTGGCATTCAGGCTCTCTCATACCGAGCATGATTTTACCCACAGGAGTGGGTCCCACTAGTTCCAATATCAAAACTGCTGGCAGGCAGCATCTTTATGGGCATATGCATTTAAATGGCCACTTCCACCACTCACTACAGGATCCTTTGTTTCAGAAATCTCTTTAGAAAATAGCTTTTTACTGCAACAAGAGGCCAAGCACCGACTGGCTAACCTTACTTATTGCCCTTTTACAACAGGACACCATCAAATATTAATTATACTAAACCCCAACTGGCTTCTGCAGCTGGGCTCAAGCTTGACCCTGCATCCGCTAAAGGCACTTTCCTCACCTCCCCAAGCCCACACGTTTGAGGCATGTGCCTGCCCACCAGCTCACAAAACGGGGGCAGCCACCTTCCCCCAGACCACAGCCAAGAGGTGGGCATGAGTACCATTGCTCTGAGCTTGCCACGGGCTGGTGAGGGACACGTGGGAAGGACAGCAAGGGCCAACTATTGGGGAAAACAGGTCCAATGGCTTCCCTTGGAAGCACAGAAGCGAAATCTCAAGGATCAACAGGGACACAAGATCCCAAGGCTGGCTGGCCCTTCTCTCTGCTTACTCTGCACTTCTTTCTCAGGCCTGTCAGCACACCCACACCTGTGGAGAGTCAACACCAGGGATCACTTCTGCCCAGAGAATGCTTCCTACCAGACAGGACACCTCAACCACCTCATTACCCTGAAAGCTGCCTTTTTGTTTCTCATCCTCCCTGTTTCCTTCAGTCTCCTGAGCCAGCGTTTCAGGCTGCCTGGCATGTGGAAGCCAGATTTTAAAGGCAAAGCAGCGGCTCAGATATTTATCCCTCCACTGAGGATCAGCTGACTCCAAGGGCACGGCTGCTGCCACGGATCTTCAAGGGAGAGATGGATCCAGTAACACGGACCACAGGTGAGGGGGAAGCCATTCTGCACACTGCAAATGGAGATGGGGCATTTCCTCATGGGGGTAGTTGAAGCCAGCTGTGGTTAAGGCCAGAAGGTCCAAGGGCTCTTCTCTGCCAAGTTTAGTGGTGAATGACAGTGAAATGTGCTTAATTTGACAGTTTCATTTTAACATGTATAGGCAAAGCCTAGAAAGAGGCAGCAGAAGCAAGGGAGCAGAGTTAGATTATTGCAAGGTAGTTTTGCTGTTTCTCTCAGCCCAGCCTGTACTGAAAACTGATTGGAAAAATTACAGATACTGACTCTTCACCCTAGCAATCAAATCACTGAACACAGCTTATAAAAATAAGCCTTTCACTAGAAATGTCAAACTCTGTGCCACACCTTTGGTATTGCCACAGTTGAAAGCTTGGGTGCAGCATTGGGGCTGGAAAACAGGAAAACTTTCTCCTTATCACTCTTCTCTTCTTTATTAAAAATAGAAAAAAAGTAAATTAGGAGACTGATATGACTTCTATGTCCTTCTCAAACGATGGGAAATACATTTGTATTCCTGTCCACAAGCGGATAATGCAGTTCCTCAAGCATCCACTGAGGCAGTAGAGAGAACTTGGTGGTCAACAGATTCAACCACTGGAATACTGTCAAATGCATGGAGATGTCCCAGTTTGTTTGGGGCTGTGTGTTGCTGGAGACTGGGAATAATGTTTCGAAGGTGCACTTGACTGTTTCCCCCGAAGAACCATTCTTCACCCATACTTTGCTCTTTGTCAGATGATACAAAGCCATTGTCTGGTTTGTGATGTATGCCTGGCCACCAACTTCCAGTGAATTCAAAGTCCAGTGCATTCTACAGACTATTTCAGGACAAGATATTTTGGCAGTGTTGCCAGGCATGCTGATCACCTACCAGGTAGGCCAAACACCAACTACACTTCTCTCCAGGCTCATGATAATAAAGTACCACCATGGTGGTCCAGCACTGGCCACTATGCAGCCATCACCCCCCTTCTGCTCACAGTCCCCACGTTGAGCAAACTGCCCTCTCCATTTCACACAAGTGCACCCCAGGCATGCAGGGCAGTGAAGGGTTAATTTAATTAGTTCTGTGTGTGCTCAAAGAATTACAGGCAACTTCATTTAATTATTAAGTAGCCAATCAGGTAATCTCTGTATCTGATTAGAACGCTAATGAAATAATGTCTTCCAGTTCAAAGCTGTCATTCCAATCAGGAGACAGCCCTTCAGCTAGAAGGAAAAGCTGGCCAGGTTTCCATGGGCTCAAAGCTTTGGATTTTGCAGAGAGGATGGGAGTGGAAACCTTTCTGCTTCCCCCTCATCATCTCTGCCTCTGCACAGAACAGCACAGATCCCCCTTCCAGATGGGAGAGCATATTGGCTCCAGAGAGGCTCCCTGGTGCTCCAGGCAAGCGTCCTGTGTCACCACCACCTCATCCCTTCCCTCGCAGTCCCAGATGTCCAAGAACACTCCAGACGACCAGAGCCTGGAGAGCACCAGGCTGTTAGCGTACCACCCAGGCACTGGCAACAGAGAGATCTGCTAAATATGTGGGGCATAATTCTGCTATGGTCCACATGGGAGAAGACTCACTCAGCAAAGCCATTATAGCACTAAGAGGAAGCCAGGAACCCTCCTCCCTCCCTCCCTCCCCCATGCCGTGCTCTGCTCCTGTGTCATACGCAGTTATTTCCAGCCTGGGGAAAAGTGCAAGGCGGCAGCTGTCACACGAGGCAAGGACTTGCCCCTTTTAAACAGGGATTTCAGGACTAAATGACCCATTACAATTAACACAGCTGCAAGAACTGGGACACTTCCACACAGCCGGAGAGGGGCTTCGGGAGAGGGGGAGGAAAGAAGGTGACGAGCAGAGGATTAGGATCGTACTTCCAAGACCTGATGTGGAGTCTCCCACCCTTACGCTTTTTGAGTATTAGCTCAGCTGTCTCCTCTTCCAACTCAGCCTCAGCCCAGCAGGGCAGCTGAGCTGGGGTGCACAGATCAGCCCCAGCCTGCCACACCACCTCCTCCCTCCATCAGCCCCCAACTCACACAACTGCTCCTGCTCAGACCCGGCTCCCAAACTCCCCCAAAGAGCAGCAAGCATCACGGCTGCTCTTTGCCTGTAGCCATGCACATGCTAACTTTTATTTAGCTAGCCCAGGTTTATCAGAGGGGCTGCAGCAGGATGTGTGGTTCAGCATGACCGAACCATCCCGGTGTTTATCTGTGGAGCTGTGACAGATGTTGCTGTCCACACTCAAGCAAGCCCCGTGCTGCTGTGTCTCTACTTCCCTACGTCCTCTGCTGCTGGTTTAAATGCTGCCTCAGCTCCAGTTGCCACAGTGTCTCTCCATCGCAGGGCAGGCACTCCCATTTCTCAGCACTAGATCACCCTCCTGGAGATGCTCCCATTCTCCTGGGGCATTTCCCAAGAAAAGAGCAGAGCCTCCAGGATGCTCACACCAAACAGCACTAGTTTTGGTTAAGGCACCGCACTGAAAATAAATACAGAGAGAATCCCAAGAGGTAGCAGTAAAATTGTGAGCAGTCCCCAGCCAGCTAGCCAGACAGCTGGCTTTCTATGAGAACGCTGAAGTCTTGACACTTTCTGTTGACCCTTTTTTCCTGAGCATATCCTATGAATGAGAAATGGGGCTGCCAAGAGGGAAAATGTAGCTCCCTCTCTTCTCTCTGCTGACTGCAGCCATTCCAAATGAAGGAAACCGGTTAGATCAAGAAATTCAGGCTTGGACAGCACAGTGAAGCATCCACTAATAATCAATCCCTTCACAGCAGCCTTCCTGCCAACTGGCTACAGACTAGGCAATAATCATAAATTGTAGTTACTCCTCCAAGGAAAAACAACACAACATCATATGGTGGTCCATGTTCATCCTTTAATTCTGAAACCAGTCCCACCGGTTAGAACAAAAAAAGAGACAAGTCTTTCTAACTGCTCATCCTGAAAAAAGCCAGCCCTGAAATCCAAGCTTGTGTTTCACTATTCACAAAAAAAGAAAAAGAAAAAAAACAACAAAACAACCACCAACAAAACCAAACCAAACAAGCCAAAAGTGATGAAACTTGTTATTAAGGTTAGTAGAAAACTTTGAAAACACAGATGGGAGAGTTTATTGGCTACCAAGATACTATCATCACCCCCACATTTTGGTCATCCTGCTACCTCAGGAAGCCCCAAGACAGAGCAGCCCCATCCCTTTCCTAGCCAGCATGCAGATGCAATTTGAGCCCAACTCAAGCACAAGAGACTGAAACAGCCACCTGGGGACCCACATTCCTTGACAGCTCCGCCACCATGCACATTCCAGTCCCCTCATCCCCCAGCCTCGAAACCAGGTCAGGGAGGCACAGCATGACCTGATCTCCACCCCTGATAGCATCAAGCCCTGTCCCATCCCCTCTTGCCACCCTTGCCGCAGAGTCAGGCCACACAGTCAGTGCCTCTCACCCCACCCACCCCGATGAGGAGCACAGAGCAAAGATCCAGATACCCATCCATGCCTGCGAAGGGACTCCATGCCATGGCTATTTGTGGATCAGCCAGCATCCAAAACTTCCCAAAATGAGAAAGTCCAGGCGTTTGGCAGGTCAGACGCTTACTACAGTGAGTAGTTTGTTCCACTGAGGGACTCGTAACACCCTCCCAAATTACACACTGCCCTTTACAGTGCTCTGAAGCAGCTGGAATCGGCTCCCTTCTCACATTCCTTAATAAGCACTTCCATCGGAGGGCAGGGTGGACACAGGGCATCAGCTGCAGTTAAACATAAGCAGGAGCTGGGCTTCCTTTCCCCATGCTCCGTGGCACTATCTGTGGTCTAAGAATATCCAGCACCACCCAGCCTGCTGGGGCAGGGGGAGTCAAGTGGTCCGAGTTCCCAGGCATTACAGGTCTCTCTGTTACAGGAGACTTTCACTCTGCCTCCCTCAAGCAGCAGCCTTCAGCAGGGCCCCCTGATAGCTGGTTGAGATCCTACAGATCATGGAAAGATAATCCATTGCACTACTAATGCACAACTGCAGCTGTCCATGGAGAAAATCCCCTTTCAAAAAAAAAAAAAAAAAAAAAAAAAACAAAAACCTCAAGCCCTTTGATCCTCTCCAACACACAATTATCTTAAGGGCAAAATAGTCTTCTGTGCCTCGGCACCTTGTATCAGGCTGAAAGAAAGGAAATCAAGACTGCTATTCCCTGTTTATTCTACATGGCTGCCCTGCCTGACAAGGCAAGCTGCTCCAGCCTCTTCAGCATAGGCAAGCAAATCCCTGTGGGTAGATACATGCATTGCTGGGTGACCGGAGGCTAACAGAAACTTTTGGGGTAAAAAAAGGGTTTGTGTTTGTTTGTTTGGTGGTTTGTTTTTTTGTTGTTGTTGTTGTTTGGTTTGTTTTGTTTTGTTTGGGGTTTTTTTGTTGTTTTTTGTGGTTTTTTTTTAAATAAAAGCCTTAAATGAAATAAGAAAGAATCAACTCTTTCACTGTTTTTGTGAGCAAGAGTGTTGGTTGCAGCGAGATTTAACTGATTTCAACTCCATGTTCAGGTCAGACTTTTAAATGAACATTTTAAAGGATGATTTAAAGCTGACCACCATCAACTTTAATTTCAGCTTCTTCTAACCAGAATGCTAACTCAAAGAAATACAGCAAGCCTTGACAAAAGTACCAAAAACCAAATTCCATAAACCTTTTACAGAGTTCTTCCCCAGGACCTCCCCCCCCATCTGCATGACCTCTTGTTACCTGTGCAGTCTCACTCCACCTGCCACCTAGGGCTGCAGTGAGATAAGTGTTTCTTTCAGCAGAAGGGTCAGCTATAAAAAGCCTTTTCCCTCCTGGCTGCCTGTTTCCATTCCTGTGCCACTGCTCCTTCAGTCATGCTGCTACAACCTTGTTGTGGGGCTGCAGAGAGATATGGCTGGGGGAACTGCTCCCAGCTCACTTGAAGAAAAATAAATAATAATTTTTAAAAACAAATTGAGGTTTTTAAACTGTGTGAGCAGTTTTACTGCTCTCCGTGAGGTGTGGGAGGAGCTGCCATGGGAAGGTGGCTTGAGAATTGATGTCCTCAGGTTCCACCAGACTCTACTCATAAGTCCACGGTAAAAACACAGGGAAAACAGCCACATGATGGCAAACTCTTCAGAGAAGATTACAAAAAAGGGAGGGGGGAACTAATTTCTCTAATGTGCTAAAATCTTTTTATTTTCAGAGGTGCTCACAACTGTACTTTATACACAGATCTTTAGAAAACTCATCTTAAAAGCCCAACAAAGTATTCCTCCTTATGCACATTTCTCCATCAATCAGCTGCTGAGGAGTTTTGAATACTTGACTGACTCAACAAATAGCAACAAGGGAGCCCTGGGATGCACAGTTTCTACGGTGAGTGCTCTCCATATTTGTCCCTCCCAATCATCCCAAACATGTCACGATGCCACACATGTGGCCTGGGAGCCGCGTGGGACAAGACATGATGTTTGCAAGAGAAAGATGCAGAAAAGAGAAGTAGAGAGACACTGAGAAACATTAGACATCAGGACATGAAGGTCTGCCACCCTCCATGTTCAGGCTGGGAACTCTTCTGAAACCACTACTCACTTTTACTTCCAATGGCAATTTGGTTTGCATTTCAAAATACATTCCACTTTTACAGAGCACCCTTAATGTTACTTATTCAGGGGTCATGAAGCAACTTACCTGCTGGGCCAGTAAGGGCCAGGTGTAAGTGAGATCTTAAAATACCACAGGAAAGAATGGGAGGGGTCTTGCTTGCTGATTTTGGGTTTTCCCTTACTTATTTTTCAGCATTTGAACCTTCCCAGCACACCAGAAGAGGGAGCCTTTGACTCCTCTCCCATGCTCATCATTTGTTTTATATTAGCAACAATGACAAGCTCTATTAAAAGTCAAGCTCTTCAAGTGAACTCTTACCCTTTGCCTCCTAAAACAAACAAAAAAAACCAAGCGAGAGAAAAAAACACTAACCAACCGACCACAACCCTCTCTGCCTTGTGTTATGAGTATATAAATATTTTTGCTGCTACACAACTCCATGTGTACAGGGCTCACCAGAAATGAGAGAACTAATGCTGCCTTCCAAGCCCTTGGCCGTGCAAAGCTCCATGCCCTTTATGGCAGATTTATATGGAAAGAAAGAGCCAAAAAATTAACAGCTTTACTAATGAGGAGGAAAAAGACCCTTCAGAGCTCCTCTTACATCACCAGCACCAGAAACCAGAACTCATCTAAGGCTAGAGTTTTAAGAGATACAGTGGATTGACCCAGCAGAGCTTGTGGCCACCAAAAGAAGGAGGTCCTGCTCCCATCACAGAACTGCTGAACTGCAACCAAAAGCTCAGGCAGGACCAAGCAAGCAGCTGGGCTGGTGCCAGGGAAAGGGCAGACCAAAAGCAGAGCCAAAGCAAGAGATTGATAAGGACAGAAATCTTCATTCTGGCATCTGTCAGAGCCCAAAAGCAAAGCTAGGCATTTCACTGCTCCCTCAGCAGCATGTGTGCCCTCCTTCCCACTGAGCTGAGCACACCAACTTGACCACATCGATGGAAAACCCAACAGAGAGACTCACAGCCCCACCACCCTGTTGTTGAACTAAGCTAAATTAATATAGGGAAGGGTTGAACCATCATAAGTACACCTAGGATGAAGAGCTTTGCACTGCTTATCTGAGACCAGTCCCAAAACTGTGTTTAATGGGTGGCCTGGCCCAGGGCAGAGGTGGCCTGAAGACCATCACCTCCCTCATGTTTCAAACTGTTCAATATTAACTTTACAGACTGCTTTCTCCAGCCAGCCCTCAGCATCCCTGTCCTGGATACCAGCAGCTTTGCTTTTTTGGTGGAAAGCTGGTGTTTTAACTAGACATCTACAGGATATAAAGAGTTTGTCAAGCAGTTCATCCAGCTTTGAAAGGAGTTGCCATGTTGGGCTGCAAGGCTACCTTGGAGGAAAGCAAAGACCTTGACTGCCACCATCCCACAGGGTCAAGTTATTCCCCCAGTAAAAGGAAGTCTTCAAATTCCACCCCACCCCACAAAAAAAAACACAAACAAACCCAAAACCAAAAAAAAAAAAAAGGCAGAAAAATGTGTGCCCTGGCAGCAAGCAAACCACACTAGGACCACTTTTCCTCATCAGCTGTTTTCTGTGCCTCACACAAAAGGCTGCAAACCCTTCCTAATTGCAGGAGCCCTCCACCTAACAGACCCTGCTCTCGGGGCCCTCCTCCCCAGGAACTGGGGGAGAAATGGGGCACAATAGGAAGGAGACCGTCTAAAGGGAATAGATCTGTTAAATTAACACATTTTCTGTCAACCAAATCAGCTGCCCCTAGTGCTATTGTTGGTGAAACAATGGAGACCCCAGGAATGGGCACCCATTAAAAGGAATAAGCCTGCTGAAAGGATACACTCTGAGGCACAGCCTTGTGTGTTTAACAGGATTCTCTACTGTAAGGAAGGAGGAATCACTAGGCTGCATTGTTCCCACCACTAGAGCAGATGCTGTTGCTTCTGGTAACGAGGATGGGGGGAAAAAAATAATTTTCATACCTACCTACAGTAAGGTTTACAGGCTAAACTTTTAATTCGGGAACTTAAAACTCCCTGGCTGTTGTCATTTCTGCCTATGGCCCTTTTCTTGAGGAGATTTTTGCCTGAAAGAAGTCTATGAAAGCATCCATTGCCATTACAAAAGTTAATTCTTCACCCTTCATGCAGGCACTTAACAGATGCCAGGGGCAGAATGGCACAGCTCTGCCGGCATTATTCGCCTGGAGAGAAAGACCGCAGTCAAGCAGGTCTACATGTAAAGCCGCAACACTTTAAAGGTGTTACTTTTAGCTGGTCTGGCGAGATCAAATTCCGAAAGGAACAAACTTGAGGCCTCATATTTAGATGCACTATGCAGAGGTTTATGTCAGCTGCACCGAATTGGTACAAGGTTGTGGTAGCCGGGTCTCTGTAAACAAAGCAATCTGTGAAGTCATATTTAAGCTACTACACAAAACATATTTTTTCCCTAGAGAGAAAAAGGCTTGCACCAGGTCATCTTAAATTGGTTTTTAAACAAGTTCAGCTAACACCAGATATGATTTTCAAAGTCAGCTGCACTAGCGGAAGAGGTAATTGCTTCCAACTACTAACACCACAGAAAACCAGCCCCCGTGTACTATGTCCAAATCTCTGAAATTCTTATCATGTTCCTCTTTCTCTTCTGCCTTCAACTGCTACAGTCATTCACTGACTCCCCTCTCACCTAACTCTGATCCATTCAAAACGTTGCTGTCAAAATAACTTTCTTCATCTATTGTTCAGACATCTTTTGGCTGTGTGCAGTCACTTCTGGTTTCTTTTCATAGGCTTAAGATAATGTTTTAACTCACATACCAGCCTCCCGAACTACCTATTCCTTTTTTAGAAAAAAATTATTTTATTTAATCCAATTACACTAGATTCTCCTTGTACAAAACATAAACACCTATTTAAGTAAGTTTAAGATCTACAGTTGGGAAAGATGTGACTTGCATTTGAGATAGAAACTAGATATAATCCTTTCCAATTTGCAGACCACTTGAAACAACAGCTCTGAGAAGTATCTCTCTGCCTCCCCCTCCATTAATCTCAATGAACTCTAGAGCCCAATACTGACATGCAGAGTGTTAATGATTCTATTATGAACAGATAAAGTAAGGCAGCAAAAGTGAAGACCAGTGAAGTAAGAACTGCTGCTGGAACAGACATGGGGAGAGGGGATGAGGCACTGCTGAAACAACTGAACCAAACAGTGGATGGGACATACAGAAAGAACAAAACTCAGCACTAACCCTCCGTTGCATTCTTGCTTTTTAAACACGATTTTCAAATGAAAAATATCCAGCTCACACCCTTTACTTAGATGAAGCTGATACTGCCCTGGGTAGCCAGAGCCACCATGGAGCGACAGTGGTCCATAAATGGATCTCAACACGATGGGGTTGACATTTGCCAGTATGTTTGAAGTTCTTTTTTTTCCAGCCCTGACTACTCACTGTACAGCACTTCTCTTTGCACTGGCAATTACTCTACCTTTTCTCAAACAACCTGTTTTTTCTAAAGCCAGGTGCTTTGCAGGAGAGTGAAGTTTTAGTGAGCAGACCAATTGTTCACTCTACTTTCTGACAGTCAGAGCCCCCTCCTTTCCACTTTAACATTGCCTACCAGCAATGGGCAAATGGCAAAAGGGACAGATATCCTTATGCCAGAACTGTTCTACTGAAAAGGCATTTAAACTAGCTCAGACTTACCCCTCAATGAGTAGAAACGACCTACATGACATTCACTGACATTTTGGTCAGCTTGCTGCACCTTACTTGTTGCATTTATCTTAATCAGATTCTAAATTGGAAGCTACCTGGCAACCTCTGCTATCAAACAACACAATAAGGCATCAGCAGATGCTGCATATATTACTGTAATATAAATAATAATGCAGTATCAGACCCTCTATAGAGAGGGGAAGGCTTAGCACTCAGATGCTGTACCACACTGCCTGTACAATTAACTTTGTACAAACCATTGATGCAACAGGAATGTTTATGACATTTTTGTCTCAGATCACAAGGGACTCACCCAGAGGATTCCACAGAGAAATTTCAGTGGGATCTAACATGACATGACAGGACAGTGGAGGTCAAAGCATATTTGGCCACCTGGTCCTCACTAGGAAAAACACATTTTTCCAACATATTAAAATTTTAACACTCATGGAGTTTAGTACATTAAAAAACATTTTTTTGCTTTTAAAGCTCTGTGGTTTGCACAGGTTAAAAAAAAAAAAATGCCCTGTTCTTTGCTTTCTCCTTCACATAGCTGTTCTTCTCTCCACACTCTTTCTCCTCCTGGGGAACCCATGGGAGCAGTAGCAGCCACCAACTTGCAAGACCCACATAATATTCCTGAGAGAAAGAGCCTGTTCAAGAAGTGGCAGGGCAGATACCACACTACAGAGGAAAAAGGTGGACAAGAGCAGCAGTGCCCTGTCTGTGGGTGGGAGGAATGTACCTAAAGGTAAAGGCAGAGCCTGATGTGCTAGGAAGGGGCAAGAGGTAAGGAAAAGCATCTTAAAACTCTAGCGAAGTTAACAGCAGAGGCAATTTGCCCAAAGGCGCTTTTAAAAACCACAGGAAAAGATTTATGCTTTCCCTGTGTAATGTGGCTTTTCCCCATTTTCCAAATAAACTAAGTTAAAAACAATGTTTTGCCTATTTTCAAGCACATTTTGGAAAGTCACCTCCTCTTGACCTACCCGGGCAGAAGTTCCTAAATGTTTTTAGCCCACAGCTCCTGGGAACACATGCCTAAGAGCTGGGTGGCCGCACCACACTGGCTTCTGTCCAGTGTTTTCAAGTTGTGCTAAAATACAGTTGAAAACCCTAAATATCCTCCTAATATTTTCAGTGTAAACAATCCCTGCAGCTGCCAGGAGGATATTCCAGTTACAGAGGGGAGGGCACATGGCCAGGAGACACTTTTGTCATGAAAGGTGTCCCACATTACAGTACAGTCTTGAAGAGGGGAACAAATCACCCCCTATCATCGCCTGTACTAACTTGCCTGTGAAACACATCCTTTCGGTCCACCAAGGCAAGGCATAAAAAAAATGATTACGTGCTCCATGGAAGCAGACTTTCTCTGGCTGGAGTACTCTTAGAGTAGGTAAGAACAAACCTATTCAATGCGGATTTTTACAAACCACCAAGAAAGAAGCCACAATGACCAAACCAACACACGTAAAAGCCCACTTTTGAGGCGGCATGAAAGTTTTGTACAACAGATGGCCGACAAGGCAGCCATTTAAAAGGGGGAGGGGGGGGGGGAAGAAAAATCCCCTACCCTGGGAGGCAAAAGTTTTCTCTGCCATCCTCAGAGATCCACGTAAAAACACGGCGTGAAGCTGAATGTGTCACAGAGCACCCGTTCCTGGCCCACTGAACTTTTGACCCTCTGACGGTGGCTGAACCCCTCCAGACTCCATCGCCTGGTGATGCTGCGGCAGAGATTTGAAAAGAGGAGCCCTGTGCCTCGTCAGGCGCCTGCATCTGCCAGAGCCAGCATGGGGGCTGGCTGCACCCACCCCCTCCCTGAACAATGCCCAGGGCCCGGCCTGATGGATGCGCTTCTTTCTTTCAGTTTTGGACACCCTTTCCC
This sequence comes from Florisuga fusca, assembly GCA_038090715.1. NCBI lineage: Eukaryota > Metazoa > Chordata > Aves > Apodiformes > Trochilidae > Florisuga > Florisuga fusca. The sequence continues at coordinate 17,377,454 of JAAWXA010000019.1, forward strand.
CGTAGTCTCTGGCTGCGCACTGGTCCAGCAAAAAGAAAACAAAACATCTGCTTCCCAGGTTTCTGACATCCAGCTGCTGATGGCAGCCCCACATCTGGAAGCTTCACTATCTTTCTGGTCAATAAGTAGAGGGCAAAAGGTTTTTATTTAAAAAGAAAAAATATATATAAGAAGAGATCTCTGTGCTTCCTCCCTATAGGAAAGCTCCCAAACTTCTCAAATACCGTCATCAAATCTGCTCGGCATGAGAGGGATGGGTCCAGATGGTCTGTCGTTACACAGCCTTCCAGCTAGCTATGGACAGACCTGCCAGAAGAAAAAAAAAACAAAAAAACCAACAAAAAAACCCCCAACCAAAAACAACAGCGAAGAGGGAGAGAAACAAAACCAAAATATAACTACAGCTTTAAAATAAACAACAAAAACCACCAAAAAAACATATTGGAAGATCAGGTTTTTGTCTGCTTTGGGAACCGCAAAGACTGCAGCAATAAAACTCTATCTAACCTTACCTTTCCCTAAAACTGAGTGGAGGCAAAGGGGAGGGTTTATTTGTTGCAGATTTGTTTAAAACTCTTACAAAAAGTGGCTCCCACTGAAGATACAATAGTATCAGAAAAAAAAAAAAAAAAGCAAGCCACCAACCAGGATTTAAGCTCAGCCCTTCTCAGAAGAATGTATGTTCTCCAAGAAGAGCTTTGTTGCATCCAGAGTAAGGCCATGCACAGAAACACAGAACATGGTCAGACAAACATTTGTGATGATGCTCACGACTTTGAGCATGGCCACCCTCCAGCTGAAACCTACCGAGGTGAGCCACTCCTGCTCTCCAGGTTCTGCCATAAGACACAAGAAAACAGGTTGACCCAAACCACTTGCTTTACTTTGTATCCAAATGGACAGGGACACACACCCCTGGGTCACCCACCAGGGACAGTAAGTTCTGAGGAAAGGGGCAGTAACTTCTCAAACCATTTGAATCTAGCCACAAGCACACCTCCTCCCCACAATAACCAAAGGAAGGAAATGTCATTTGTTGATTAGAACAGTTTCAATTTTGGATGGCTGTCTCAGGTTTTATTTTCGCCAAATATCGCCTCAAGTCCTAGAGTTTCCTCACACCCTTGGAAGAGCAGCCACCTCTGGTTTAATGAGGCAGCCCTAAACCTCAAAGCACGTCTCAGAGGCAGCAGTGAAAATCGGCATCATCAATCCGAGGTCCAGAACCAAGGGGGAGACTTCTTTATGCAGCTTAATAAAATAAAAACAAAAAATGACACGGAGCGATACTATTAGAAAAAAAGTCTAAGTCCCTTTGTTGGTCATCGGTTTCACACCACACCTTTGGGCAAGCTCTTTGTGCAAAGCACTACTCCCAGATACACCTGAGACCAGTGGTGAGACTGGAACAACTGCACCAGGCAAGGGGTAACAAGATGATGAGCTTCGTGGAGCAGCGAATTTTGAAACTGCCTGCGCTGAGCTGCTCACACAGTGTCGGGAAAAGGAGATTTACTCAGCGTGCCTGACGACGCCCGGAGTTCTGACAGCTGCATCCGTCCTCTCACAGCATCCCGATTTCAATCACCATTTCCACCGTCCCTCGGAAAAACATGCCATCCTTTAAAAACCCATTTCTACCACGCACTGCAGGCCATCCAGGCACACGGAGAGTTATTGGGGTTTGGGTTTTTTGCGACATTTTCGGTGGGCTGCTTCTGCTCAGCAACCCCCCCACAGCACCAACCCGCCCCAGGCTCCTCGTGCCGGGCAACCCCCCCAAAAAGCAAGTTAATTTGTTCCGAGTGATGTTAACTCCCCCACCCTAAGCGTGCTCCGAGAACCAAAGGGGAGCCCACATTTACTTCATTTGTGAAGCAAGCCAGATGCTAATTGCCTCCAAAGGTGAAAGGCTAGTGCCTTGGCCCTTTTATCATTGTAAATTCAGGTTCCTTCAAGACTTTGCGCTGCTGGGCCCGGAGAGCCTCCCCCTTTAATGGTTTGGCATCAATAGGAGGGGGAGGGGAGTTCCCTTTCGCAAGAAGTTGCATCATTGAGAGACCTTATCCCCTTTCAAGATTTCGCACCGCATAAGGGATTCCCCCTCTTCAGAAATTCACATCCTGCTAGAGGAGTTTTACTCTTTAGTGCTTCGCGCATCCCATTGAACTTTTAAGCATCTTTGGAATTCGCATTCACGGGGCAATTACTGTCTAAAAAACACACGCCACCACGTTATTCACCCGGTTTATTGCCAACGCGCTGGCAAGAATAGCTTTTCACAGCAAGCACAAAAGATTTCCTACCCGGACACACTTTGTAACATTTGTAGCCGAAGCACAAAATATTTACGGAACATTAGCCACACACCCGAAAATGAGAACTGAATTTTTAAAAAACCAACCACGCAACAACAACAACAAACAAACAAAACATCCACACAAGAAAGTTTCAGAGGAAATTTGGTGAAAAGGTACGCAAGCCGAGAGTTTTTACCCTAGGCGGGAGACAAGAGCCGGCTGGAAGGCACCGTCGCACCCCGCAGCCTCCGCGGAGCCGCACAATGAGCGGCGCGGTGCCCCGCGGAGCCACCCGGCCTGGCCGGGGCTCTCCGGGATGAGGGAGAAAAGCTGCACCTCCCGCCGCCCGGCTCGGGGACCCTCCGCACCCCTCCACCCTGCAGCGGCACCTTCCCTCCCACACGCCCCTCAACAAAAGGGACCAACTTGGGCACAGGCTGAGCGGGGTGGGGGGCATCCCCACCCCGCTC
>JAAWXA010000019.1:17380243-17437279 GCA_038090715.1 Florisuga fusca
CCCCCCTCACCTTCCGCGGGGCAAGGAAAGGGGGGACCCGGCCTCACCTGGGCCATGCCCACCCCCTCCACCACTGGAGCACAGCGATGTGATGAGGAGCCTCTCGGGGCTCTGTCCCCCCTCGCCTCGGGCTCGCTGGTGTGCAGCCCCGGTCTCTTCCCTCAGCCCGGGTGGATCTCCTGCTCCTGTGCCCAGGGCGTGGGACTGGCCATCAGGCTGCCCGAGACAGTGCCTCAGCCCCAGTGCCAGGCCTGTGTCCCTGGCAGGTCACCAGGGGTGGCTCTGTCTGCTCGGTGTGTCAGGGAGCTGCTGGGGGCAGCCAAGGGGCAGCCCCCCAGGGTTTCTGTTCTCACTTTGGATTTCTGGGTGAAGGATCCCAAGCGGAACTTCATGTGTGTTCTCCACGTGCTGCCGCTCCTGCCATGAGTGGAACACCTGCCTGTGCCCTGAAGCACTTCAGCATCTTGCCCTGCACCCCAGTACCTCCATTTCTCCTGTTTGGAAATCTGTCACAGCAAAAACATCCAGCAACCATGAAGATGGAATAATTTTTTTTTTGGGGGGGGGGGTTGACTCCCCTAATGACACACCAAGGTCCAGTGACACCTTTGGGAAGCTGGTGTTTAACCAGGCTGTAGGACTTCCTTCTTGCTGCTCTTTCCTACCTTAATCTGTCCAGGGCCATTTTTAGACTAGTCCTACTTTTTTTTCTATCCTTTCCTTTGCTTTGTTCAGTTAACTTGCTTATCTTGCAGTCCCTACCCTTCACACCCTGCATGGCCTTGCTGTTGCCAGTGCCACCTCTGGCTGGGTGAGGGTGATGGGCTTCTGCTTGTGGCTGTGAGGACTCAGTGCAGGACAGCAGAGCCAAGGCACCCACAGCTCAGACAATTAGTCCAGAACTGACTGGACACAGGCCACAGCCCGGTGATCACCTGCACAGGTTCAAGGAAACAGTGAAATGCCTGAGGTGAGGTGGGAAGGGTGGTGCCAGCTCCCCTCTCAGGGCAGCCTGAAGAGCATCGGGAGCAGGCTAAGGGAAAAGCACATCACAGGTGTCCTGTCTGCCTGAAATAAAGGAATGGAACGGAATGGAAAGTCTGGGGCTGAAAGGGACCTTAAAGATCACCTAGTTCCAACACCCCTGCCATGGGAAGGGACATCTACCACTAGATCAGGTTGCTCAAGGTCTCATCCAACCTGGCCTTGAGCACTACCAGGGAGGAGGCAGCCACAGCTTCTCTGGGCAGCCTTGGAGGCATCAGAGAGGCAAAGGCCAGTGGCATCAGTCAGTGTCATCTTCTTGCTGCTGCGCTAACACCAGCTCCGATTTCAGTCTGGTCTCAGAATCTGCAGTCTCAAGCATACACTTTCTACATATTCAGTGTTTCCTCATCCTGTTTCCCTTCAAAATGAACTTGACAAAAGAGGATAAGGTAAAAGTATAAACTCTGTGCTGTTCCCCTGAGCCACTGCCTAACAGACTGACCTGGGGAAACTCTGGCGGAGGGTGGGAACGTTCTCATTTAGAGAAGAAAAAAATCAGGAGATGGAAGCGTGGCTTGGCAAGAATGAACAAAGTCTAATTTCATTGCCCTTTTTCATATTGTAGGATCAAGGGATACACAGTGAAACTGGAAGGAAACAAATTTAAAATGGTGCAAGGAAATATCTGTACCATTTGTAATTAACACATGGCATTTGTTACCATGAGGTTTCATTGAGGCCAGGAGATTAGCAGGATTCAGAAATGGATTAGACATTTATATGGATACTGAGAACATTCATGGTCACATTAGACAGGATATAAATAGATTTTAGAAGGGACATAAACCTTCAGGCTTCAAGGCACAACATAACCACTAACTGGTGATGAGGGATTAGGGAGAAACTTTCCTTTTGGGCAGGTTATTCTATAATTGTCCACTATGGGGTTTCTTGCACCTTTCTTTCAAGTATCAGAGAGTGACAACTGCTGAAATGACAAGTCTGGATTAGGAGGGCTGCTGGGTTGATCTGATGTGGCAACCACTGTGATTTCACGGGACTGTGGGGGTTGCTTGAGAAATGGCATGGCAAAGAGGGCAAGCTAAAAGAGTTGTCATCAGGCCTCTTATATCATTCCTCAGACACAGACCTCACTCTTCTTTGCTGCAAATTTCACACCCATAGCATAAATTTCTGAAGCCTTCCCCACCAAGGTTTTTGCCAAAATGTGCACTGCTGAATTGGCTAGTTAGCTTTTTAAGCATGGTCTTAGAGTCTGTTTTCCCCAAAACCTTTTGACTTAGCTAATTTATTATTTGCAGAAGACCAACATGTTATGCTGACACCTTGACTCTTTTCAAGGCACGATGACTCCAGTACTTGATATTGAGCAAGGCAGTGTCTGCTTTCTTGTGTCTTGCATCTGCCTGAACTGGGTTAAACGAGCTCCAGCTGCAATACAGTAACTGCTGAAGAGGAGAGTGCCAGAGAACTTACAGCACTTTGTCAACATAGAGGATGGCTATAAAACACCAATAGCTCTGCCTGAGAAATCTTGGAGTGACAAATTTTCAGACACAATTTTCTTTGAGTAAGTTACAGAACTCTGCATTATTACTTAATGCCTGATTCTTCCACAGAACAAACTTTTTTGTATCCTAGCCACCTAAGGGGAGTTTATTTTGCATTTCTGTCTTGCTCTGTCTTGACATTCCTCACTGAATTCCTGTAATGTCCAGCCATGGCTTATCTTACTGCTGCATCTTTGCTTGTTCTTGACACTAGGTCAAATAGCTTTGTAATATCCCCATTCTATATCCCACTAAAGATTTTGAGAAGCTTAGTGAAGACTCTTCATCTCTCTTTTTTTCAGAAGAGCTACAGTTCCAATTTTACCTAACACTTTTTTTGAATTAATTTGGCTCCCTCTATCGTCCCCATTATTTCTGTTGGTTTTGTTCTTTTTAGGCAAAGATGCTAGGGGCTTACCGTGATCACTTCACTGATGTTCCTTCACTTTGCCAGATTCTTAAACTGTTCTTAAATCACTTCCTTAGCTTTATTATTCAAGCACAAAAATCTCTGGTCTCCTACTGCTGTTCAATAGTAGGCAAAGATTTGGTGAGTACAATATGGTATTTTCTCTTCTTTGTGACATGTCTCTATTCACAAATTCACATGCTTCTTCCCTTCCAAACCCCATTTGCTTATGAATTTCCTGCTATGGGTAACAAAACTAAAGCCTGCTCTGAGCAGTGTCCTTTTTCAGTATGCTATATTCTTCCTCTAGATAATTTTTTTTTTTTTTTTAGGCTGTTGGTATGACTTCTTTCAGCTCAATACTCAGTCCTGGCTGCTTATAGCTTTCCATACATTCACTCCACTCCTCCCCTATTTTCTGTGATTTTTGTCTTTTTCTCTTCTCAAACTGGCTGTAAGTTGAGTGCTTACACTGTGTTGAACTACTCTAAGAAAGAACTCTGAGGCTGACAGACAAAATCAAAGCCTCATGTTTTTGTTGTTCAAGGTCATCTCTGGATTTCTGAGCTCGTTTACTTGAGGAAAAAAAAAGCCAAATTTAAGTGCCAAAAGCAAATAAAAAGGTTGCAGTAAATACAATGACTGAATGTTCCCAATCCTGTGTGACAAATCACTTTGTGTGGAAAAAAATAAAAGGGGGGGGGAATGCTTTCTACTTTCTCCACAAAGATGAACAATATGTTACCCAGTTTGGCAAAGCTTAAATGTAATCTTAGGTTAATGACAGGTAGATCTCTGAAAGAGAATGGATTACTGACAGTGGTAGGTCAGTTCTTCACAACCTGAAGTGGTATTAACATTCATAAATAAAAAGGTATATGCCTATAAACGAGGTACAGGAAGACCTGCAGTCTTCCCTTGCAAGGACTCAAAGGCGTTTGCAGAATGAGCAGCCAAACCTCAGACTCTGACAGTTCTCACTGGCAGCACACTGTCAGGAGCATGGGGCTTTGGGAGGTTCAGGTTTCCCTAATTCAGGGCAAACAATTTAAGAATAGATTAAATCCAACATTCCTTTGAAACAAGCCTTCTGCATTTTGCTGTGAATTGCTTTCAGCTCCTGTTTCTAGCACTTCAGAATTTTTTTGCTCTCTTGTTCGTGTTGGCCTCCCTCAACAGTCTAACACCAGCCAATCACACTGCCTTTGAGTCTTTTTGCACTCCGAGCTAAAAAGTAGAAGACTGTTGTGATTTAGCCTCCTACTTTCACCCCACGCCACTTATGCCTTCTAGGACTCTTTGTATTTTGAACCATCTTCAAGTTCCTTGTTCCCTTTTCAAGGCCTCCTGAGCAAAGAGATTTTGTGTTTTTCATGGTGTGGTTGAAAAGCCTTCCTGAACAGAGCAAAGACCAAAGTGGAGTATGTAGCATCAGGGGTCTGGCTTTAATTCCTTGATCTGCCTTTCTGACTCAGACAAAAAGCCAAGGAAACTGAGGCACATGTAGAGAAAAAGAGAGCACAGGTTCTGGGTAGTGGTGGGGCTGGGCTTGTGGAGGCAGCTGGAGGGACCACAGAAGAGGTGAGAAAGCAGGTGGGTGAGAAATTTTGCTTCCTCTAACTAAACCAGGAGAGCCGAGGGAAAAAAAACATCTTGGGTTTTGACAATTGCTTGTTTTGAGCCACTAGTTGTGGTTTTATAAATAGGGGTAGCAGTGGCGTATGAGAGGCTGAAATGAGATGCATGAAACTGAACAGGAGTTGAACAATGGAAAACTCCTCTTTCTTTTACAAGGGAGTGCTGAAGGAGAGGAAAACAGATTTGGAACAGAGGACATGGCTGTAGTCAAGAGACTGTGTAGGATGAGAGAGACAAGGGAAGCAGAGGATGGGAGAAACTGGTAAATGCTGTGAGAGGTGGGAAGTGGAGGAGTCTATGCATCTGCTTCCTAATTAAGAGGGAGTATGAGAGAGTCTGTACTCACAAATACTGGGAGAGTGGAAGGATCAGGAATGCTATGAAGAAGACAAGGAAAGAGTGGGGAGCAGCTGAAAGAGATGGTAAAGTCATGGGGGGAGAAGCTGAATAGAGAAAAAAGGGAGAAATGCGTAGTGAAGGCAAAGTCAAGCAGGAGGCTCTGATAGGGAATAGGATGCTGCAAGGTTGAATAAGAAGGTGAGATGAGGGAGGTATAAAATATCAGGTCTGAGCAGCCTAACTGAAAATTTAAGTTATCAAGAGAAAAGGTGAGGGAGTCAATAAGAAGGAGAGCCAGATGTTAAGGCAGAGAATGAATAGGGAAGAGATGGGTGGGTGCTGACAGCAGCTGCTGAGTGGAGGCATGAGAGAGAACAGGGTCTGTCTGGACAATGCTCTGAAGTGTGGGAGGTGGGAGTTGGGAACAGGAGAAGCACAAGAAAAAACTGTCTTTCTCATTTATTTGGCACAGCGCTGGCACGAACCAGCTTGTGAATGTCTGTTACTGAAGTTGGGCACATGCTATCAATACAGCTACATTTAAACTTCAGCTAACATAAACAGGGCTGCAGATTCAGCTGGGACACACCTCTTCAACTTTGAGTAATCAGGAGGTTTTACATGATTCCTTTAGCCTGTGCCAGGGGCAATATGGATTTGAGACTCATCTGCTCAAAGAACCCATTAGAACATACACTCCAACCTCTCACACACAGACCTGAGCTCTTATGCCTCAGAAGGTGCAATTGCAAAAGTGTGGTGCACTATTTGTGTCATGTCCTGGACGCACACATTCATCTCACTCAATGCACAAGTTAGTATGAAAGCAGTCACACCTACAAACCTACCCTAGGAACTGAAAAACTGATCAATGCTTTTTGTGATTTCCCAGATATTTGCTTCACAACACTATTTTCAGCTGAGCAAACCATTGGAAAGCAGGAGTAATTTCACCTCACTGAAGCGTAGCTACTTCTTCCATGAAGCATAAGAGCAGTCACACACATCACCATCAGTTTAGGCAGAAAATTAGGGACATTGTGCCATTTTTAGCTTGCATGGCCTCTCTTAGTCGAAAAGCGTCCTCCTACTGGGAATTTGGCTAGCACTTGTGTGGCAAAGCATCCTTCATCATGGCTCCTCTCCTGCCTGCTTTACTGAACTATACATCAAACCAACAGATCTGAGCCTTAGGTCTCAACAGATTTGCTGCTCTTAATCCATAGGGGCTGAAAACCACAGGTTGCAGCTTGATGTTTTGTCCCTTAGAGAGCAATCAACAGGCGAGCGATAATTTGTGGCAATGGATTTAAAGCCAGGGAATCTGGATCTTCCCCAGATCTTCCCCAGAGAGTAGCACCGAGAGGGGCCCACCGTGTACATGTTCGTTTGTGGTCAGGCCATGCTCACAGCTGCAGCCAAGCTCTGGTCCACACATCTGGCAGAGAGATGAATCAGAGATGGGCTGGCTTGAAGGGCCACAAAACAAGATCCACCCTGGACACCTGGGTGGGAAGCAGAGGGGAGAGATGCACAAACCCAAGGGCTTTCATGTCTCTCCAGGTCTGTTTTCTCTTCTGCCATCCTCAGCTCTTCCACAAGCAGCAGTGCTACGGCCTGAACAAAGAGATATTTTAATTGTTTCCAGAGCAATGGTTAGCAATGGTGCTGATACACATACTGTGGGCTCCAGCCCTGGTTCCTACAGACTGCCTCCAAACACCCAGTGAGAAGCTCATTGGGATTCACTGCTGCAGCCTGAACTTGTTTGGCTCAGCCTGCAAGGGGGCAAGGCAGGCACAGAGAACAGCCCCAGATGAAATGCAGAGGATGCTTCACAGTAGGGAGGTGCTCCATGCCAAGAGGAGCTCCCCATCAGCCACTCCATGAGAGAGAAGCAATGTTCCTTGAGGGAAATGAAAGATGATTTTGCTTACAACCTGTAATGATTCAGTTCTCTATTCAACACCTTCTTAGAGGAGGATTAAAGGTATCAAAGCTGCTCTGACAGTAATTCTTCTTTGTTGTAACCAGCCTTCTGTAGTCTAGGCCTAAAGATGGGACATGAGGGAAAGCTTCATTTCTTGTCTGAAGCTGCTGGTCTCATGCAGCTACAAGAGGTTTTGCTGGGTACCTACCTGTGCAGAGCAAGAGGGTTTCTGTTCACAGCTGGTGCTAAAGCTGAGCTCCCCACAGAGGTTTCTGGGCCAGGTTCAGTGTTGATGTAAACCTCAAAGTCCATACAAATTTTAAAACTTGTGTGGTTGTGTGCATACCAATTAATGCAGCCATGGTGGGGGCTGGAAAGGCAAGACCCAGGATAGTTTAGGCTAATGCAATCCTTTCCAACACTTCATTTGATATCCACCTGTTAGTTGCTTTTCCTGCTACGCTGCTTTTGTGGTGAGTGCAACTGCTGAACACTAACTTGTTGCAACCCCACCAGCATTCATTTTCAATCCCACTGATACTTCTGCTTCTTGGCAGAAGAAGCTGCGTTTGGCTAGGGGTGTACTTAAATCTCATTCTTTCCGTAACAGCCAGATGAAATTAAAAGTAATTTATTTCTAAATCCTGCAAAGAATGGGATACTAGGTTACACTAGTGCACGGGTATAGAAATAAGGCAGAGCCCTCACGCAGGGCTGAGAGACCTTTCAGACATTATCAGGACTGAGTTGTGGTTCCAGCTCTTTCACCGAATTGCTCTGTGCCTTTGAGTAAATCAATTCATATACATCTTCCTCATCTATAAAATGGGAGCTGTCATATTTAGATACCTCAGGGAAGTTGCAAACCTTGATCAGTTAATGCTAGTGCCTTGTCAGCTCTCATTACCGTGGTATCTCAGTGTTTATTGCTTTGAAATTGTAAAATGCTACGTACATGCTAAACATTATTATTCTAGATGAGACAGAGGGACTTAATCCAGTTTCTCTGTAAATACCAAAGACAGGGAGTTGACATCCCCAGTAATGGCTTTGGTATGAGGTCTGGTCTGCTTGGAGAAAAGTTTCCCTGACATGTAACAAAACTTATTTATTTCCAGATCTCTAATATAGCAGCTCTTGAACCAGTTTAAGCTGCACTTTTATTGGGTTACTTAGTTAAGTACATGGAATTGAATTCGCCCGGCATAAACACAATTTAAACTGGCTTAGACTCATATTTGGTTCCCGTGCAAGGAAAACTGTTAGGTTCACTTCCTCTGGTATAAATAATCCAGGCAGGTCTCAATCAGAACAAGGTCCTTGTTGTCTGAAAGTCCAAAGACTTTCAAAACCTGTTTGGATATCGACCTGCTTAGAGAGAAGTGATCATAGGTAGCTTGAAGTGGGGGATGGCTGGAAGATTTGTGGAGCAAAGGGATTTCAAGTGCCCAGTCTCAACGAGAAAGAGCTAGTGACTAATGCAGTTGGTCGTCTCCAGACCTTTCCCAGAACAGTCCTGCTTGTAACTAGAGAGTTTTAAGATACCTTTTTCTGCCAGCCATTTAAGGGTAAGGCTGTCCCTCCACAGGAGCACAATCTTGACCTTAGGGACTATTTCCTTGAGTCCCCAGAGTGCTTTAGAACAGACCTGAGATGCTGGCAGCAGGGCCAGAAGGAGCTGCCTTTGCCCCCTCTTGCCTCAGCCTCTCCAGTAGCTGTGTCTGGTGGGGTGGATGGTGCCTGGCCAGCCAAGGTGGTGACGATGGGGCTGCTCTTTCTACTGCATGTCCACACAGGCTGGGAAATGCTTTCATACTTTGTGTTTTGCAGGCACCGGCTTCATTCTTCCAAGGCACCAGAAGCTCATTCCTGTTCCTCAGCCTGCTGCCAAGCCCAGAAATGGTTCTGCCTAGGTTCTGATGCAACCTGGGCACTGAGTTGTGGTTGGGGAGCAGGGCAGCAGCCTGGCTGTCTCCATTACACGTGCTGCAGTGCACAGGGGGTGCTGAGCAGTATGAGCAGCAATGTCTGGTGCTACTGTCTCCTTAGACTCCCTGATTCTCCCTTCTTTTCAGCATACTGCTTTGTACACACAGTTAACACTAAATCCAGGGAACTTGGGCCACTGATACGGTTTTGTGCAAGGTTTGGCTTCAATCACCATGAAAATAAATGTTCTGAATCTGCTCAAAGCATTGCTCCCTGGACATGATTGGTGTGGCAGTGGTCTCCTTACTGATGAAATAACTGCTGGTAAGCAACCTGCCTGATGGAGACCTTGTGTCCTCCACATCAACTCCACCATTCAGAGGCTTTTGAAGGTGTGGACTTAGGCCACGCAATGCATTAAAGACAGGCCACACAAAGACAGTGGCTAGTCACCTCTCTTGGTCACTAGGCCAGTTTAAACCAGAAGTGGAGAAGTGGAAAGACAAGACCTGCTTGAGCCATTAGTGACATTGTCATCCACTGACTCCTCCAGCTGTAGTTCATCACTACTTTTCATCAAACATTTGAGGTTCAGCTCCAGGGTTTCCCAAGCTAATAGGATGTCAATACAAGCTGCTAGCACTCCTTACAGGCAGGCATTAGGCAGAAGAGATGCTGTAGGCTCCTGAACAGAGATCTGATAAATACACCACAGTTTTTTCAAGAGGAACCTCTAAGATTTGGTCCCCAGCTCCCCAAACAGCTCTGCAAATGCACCTCTGATCTCCCTGAATTCATGATGAGGGTCCTGGCACAAATGACCTGGCTGTGGTGTTGTTTCTCTCATGAAAGCACCTGAATTGTTTTAAACCCATGACCTGATGAAAAAACCACAAGTAAATACGTATGGAGAAAGGCCTGCATTAGCAGGGAGATGGGCCAGATGACTTACTCTTTCTTCTGCACTTAATAGCTTTCAAGTTCTGGGTTCCCACATCCATCCTTCCTGGTTCACTCTCATGTCTAAGCCTTATTTTCCTGCTGGGAAGTGAGGGATGTGTGCCAGCAGGTCTCTGTCTGCCTCAGCCCCCAAGATGCAATCTGCCCTGCTAGACATGGCATCAAAAACATCCACTGCTGGAACTTAACGTTGTGTACAATCACCTAGATAAGCAGTCTGATTTGCAAAAGTACTCAGCAGCCAACCATCCTGATGATTATCTGAGTATCCATCTTTCCTTTGCCTGTTCCCAGAGGCCATTCCCAGTGACATGCAGACAAAATGGGGTAACTTTGCTGGCAGCTGTGTAGCTGACCTCACTTTATGCTCTAGGTGAGAGCAGATTCTGCCCCTGGGCCCCAAATGGCAGCAGCAAGGCTTTGATTTATACATATAGACAAAGCCCCATGGGGGAATGCTGTATGGAAATAAAAAGACATTATGCTTTACAATTAGGGAGGGAAAAAGAGTTGGGGGGTTAAAATATGAAGTGGTCAAGCTATTAACCTTCTCATTTAGAAGCAATGGTCACTAAATTATGGGACATGTCTCCTTCCTCCTCCTCCTCCAAAGAATGGGCCTTTGAAGATGATACTGGTCCGTTATGTGAACAAGCAATAAAGCGTAATTAATCCTTCTCTGAAAATCTGATCAAATACCAGCAGTGAGTCACAGCCGAGCCTGAGGGGGTTAAAGAACTTAAATCAGAGAGCTAGCACATCAGGCAAATCCACCCACTGCCTCCTGTCACCCCAAACATCCAGCTAGGCCTGTCCCCCTCAGAGACATGAGGCGTGCAGGTGTATGGACTCCATGGGGGAAAAGTTTGGTTCATGCAAGATCTTGTAAGGTGAGCTGGCTACATGCAGGGTGGAAGGCCTCTAAAAGAGACTCTGGAGAACAACCAGAGTTAGCAAACTTCCCTCCAAGTCACCGCTGAAGTACAGCACGGTGCTGGGGGGCAGGTGTGTATTTCAGGAAGAATTAGGATGGAGTTGCTAGAGATCCTAGTTCTAAAGTACTATGGTATAAGTCCTAGCCAGTCCTAATGGTTAAAAATCCCCCTGGCATTTTTGGGGCACATTACAACCTGAGCAATTGAATTTTGCTGGTCTTAAAGCCATTCCAGACAGCTTCAGCTGGAGGAGAAATTAATCTTCCCCTTTCCTGGTGAAATGTGTCCTGCTGTGTACAGTCTATGCTAGAGGCAGCTGGACTGCTGGGAGGAGGGAAAATGGCTTGTTATTACATACGGCAGAGATGCTTCTGGATGGAATATGTTCTGTGCATTTGATCAGCAGTCAAAATGGAGATGGGAAGGTCTCCAGAGGCAAGAGAGGTCCTGCAGCCCACAGCTGCCACGGAAAGCAGCAGTACGCAGATCTGATATCCTGAGACATGTAGGTGGGGCACATCACCCTGTTCCAGCCCACTTGGCTTCCAGTGCCTGCTCTCCACCAAAGACACTGCTGGGGCATGTGTTCTTTCTGAAGCAGTAAGATGTGAGAAAACATTTGCCCGTGCAAGGGAGATGTGGCAGAGAAACACTCACTCACCCACCACAGCCGGGAGGTTTATGGTGCACAGGTCACACACCACAAGATCAGGACCATCTTGCTGCTCCTCTGGGTAGGACCATACAAAGAACAGAGAACCAAGCCACCCTGCTTTTTGTGGAGTAACATCTGTCAAGAAGCACTGCCTAGCTGCCAGCCATTCTTCATGTTTAGGTCCACTGCGCTTTGATCTGTGAAGAGGCAGGTGCTGGGCAGGTGTTTTTTGGGTGCATGTATTGAGCTAGGCCTTGCTCAGGCACCACTTGCCAAAGCTGGCTGCATATTTTTGGAGTGAAGTGGGATGGGCAGCATGTCTGTCAGCCAGCGTGTGTAGAGCAGTAGTGAAGAGGCAACAGCGTAGGCTTCAGCATGAACTGGACCCAGCCCACTCCAGCACGAGCTTGGTTTATCACCAACGAGCATCCTCACTCCTGTTACTGCTTGGTGGGTGAGCTGGCAGCTGGCGTGGATGTGCCGGGCCTTGCCACAGTCACTGTCATTTGACAGCACTGGCACATCAGTGGCCTCCAGTCTTTTCTGGCCCAAGGGCACAGGCTGTAGCACTGCAGGCAGCACCACTTTGCTCCCTTTGTCAGAAGTGGGAACAATGCCAACAGAGGATGAAGTCCTGCCCAGTGCAAACACCTGTAGAGCAGATTTTTTGTGGAACCTACTCAAAGAGCTTTTTGGTTGGGTTGACAATACGCAATCTTTTAGGCCTTTTCTAAATTAAGCTTCTAAGCAGGCATTACATCTCGCAGGAGTAAGCCCACTTCCCAGCTCATCTCCTCCCTAGCTCCATGAGCTGTTCCAGACTTCTAAGGCCTCAGAGAGGGGCCCCACATAAGTCCACTCTTTTCTGGGGAGTTTCTGCTTAGAGAGGCAAAACTTCACTACTATTTTTTTCCCTCCTCTCCTTCTGATGTAAAGAGTCTCTAAATACCCATCACAACTCTACCCTCACCTTTCCAAATCATGTGCTTTTCTAAACTGATTTTTCTTTCCCATTGTTTTTAAGCAGCAGCATAGGACTTGAGTTGGAAGTAAAACCAAGGGAAAATTCATTTAGCAAAACATTTGGCTACCATTATGACAGTGATATTAAATATAAACCAAACTGACAGTCAAAATTACCCTTCAGTCTTCCCAATCCCAACTTTGAAGACCATGCTGAGGAAGATTAACAAACAGAAGGAAAAGTGAAGATCACTTGAAATAAAAGAGAAACCAACCAAAATAATGCCTTTGGCCCAGCTGAGAAAAAATGCATGATGGAAGGAACTAGCCTAAATAACAACCCTTTTTAAACTGTTCTTTGTTTGCTTGCTTTGTTTAATGCTATCACTATTAGTAGTTCAAACTGCTGCTAGTAAAAGTGATAGTTGTAGCTATATGCAATCTTATTAACTATACTTTGTTAAATGCCCTTTGATGCTATAGGTGGAAGACTATGGGGGCAACAAGTGCTGTAATGATTTGCCAAATATGTTGCTGATTGCTACAAGATCTGCTCAACTCTGTGTTACATGTTCCACGTGCTAACAGCCGTGCTTTGGCGTTATTGCCTGCATTGATAGCCTACATAGTTAGGACAGGCAAGAAATTCCTACACTGTTATTAGTGTCAGGAGGCTTGTGTGTTCATGAGCATATACATATGTGTGTAGCCCATATAGATTATCCCTTTCTGCTTGGGAAATTCACCGAAACCTCGAAGCTGTTGAGTGAAGAGCTATCTGGCAGATGAGGCCAACTGTCTGGCCCTTCATCTGAAGCAGCAGGGGAGACAGTAGGGTTTGAGGAGGAACATTTACTTGCTGGCTATACCCAGAAAGCTGCTAGATAGGTCAGGTCAATAACTGTCCACCAGTTTATTCCTGACATCTCCAGGTCAGTGATCAGTGCCTGGTGACAAATGGTCCAAAGATTAAATAAAAAAAAAATAAAAAAAATAAAAAAAAGTGAGCAGTTGCTGGGTGTTGGGGGGTCACTTGAAATCACTGCTCACTTGTTGATTTAATGGCTTTTTCCTATCCTATTTCAAATAATTTGTGTATCCCTCTCAGGAGAACTCAGAAGAGTCTCCCTAACTGTTCTGCCCTGTTTGCAGAGGAGGAATGAGGGGCAGGATAGCATATTTTTGGTATGCCCAGTATAATTCCCAACCCTGGATTGTGTGACTTTCATGCCAGGCTCCACCACTGGCCTCCTCAGCCCTGAATTTCCTCCCACCTGCAGGGTGGGGATCACAGAGGAAGCCAGAACTTCTCTGCAACCCCAAGATTCAGTTAGAGCAATGAAGTATTTTAAGCACTCTCCATCCTTTTCCTGCTGCTGGCTGCTGCAGCTGCTGTGCCCCATGCTGTTTCTTTGTGCCAGAAAGAGAAGGACAGAGGCATATTTTCTTTTCAGCCCTTACTGCTGCTCAGTGTTCTTCACCATCTCCTGCCTACAGACAGAGCCATTGCTCCTGTTCCTCTCTATTCCTTCCCCAGGCAAATGCCTCCTGTGCTTTAGCACTGAATTCCTAAAAATAATAATGAGCTTCACTGAACAAGGAAAAACACCCTTATTTCTGACTTACTCTGCCTGCTCGTTTTGATGAATCCAGGGTATAAATGCCTTTATTTAAAGGCTACAAACAATCTGAAGCAGTGACTGATTTGTTCCACGTGTATATGCTCTACCTGGCACCCTGGGCTCTAGAGTGGAGACTGATGCACTACCACAGCTGAAAAAAAAAAATCAAAACAAAACAAAAAACCAACCACAAATAAAAAAACACCAAAACCAACCACCTTATTCCAGAGAAGCCTTGACATAGAAGGGGAGGAATATTTCCTTGACATAGAAGAGGAATATTTGTATGATAGCACAGGGAACAGTTCTGGTGTTCATTTACCCCTGGTGCCCTAACTTTAACAAAAAACACATCTAAGATTTTTTTTTTATTATTAAGCTGGCAGCTGGCTTTGCTTAGCTCTCTGAAGTTATGGCTATGAAACAGCAAATCAGTGCCAAGCCAAACTCTGTCACTGCAGTTGCACCCACCATGCCAGAACCTCCCTCTATTCCCACGCAGATATATTCCAGGAGATGGTACCAGCAAAGCACTTATGGCACAAGAACAGCTAGAATTGCAAGCGTTGTGCTTTTCAGCACTGTTAACAAATTTCTTCCCTCCTCCACTGCCTTCCAAATCTGCACCAAATAGCACCTCACAGGGAGGTCAGACTCTGTGGAGGAGCACTCTCACCTTACTCACACTGACATCCATCCTGGTACCAGCATCCTTCCCAGCACTGCCACCACCCAAAGGTGCCCTGCTCCAGGGTCAGGCTGCTGCTGGGACAGGCAGCCACAGGGAATGAATCTGCCTCACACCTACTTACTCCAGAGCCATGTGGGGGTTAATGCTTCTCTTTCCCAGTTGCAGGGTGACCCAGGTGGGGCTAATGAGAGCTTGCTCGCTTAGCTAATTAGAGGCACTGAGAGCAGAGACTGCAGTTCTAAGCGTGGGGCACTTGCAGAGGGAATATAGTGTGTGTGGGGTTTATTTTCCAGCCCTTTTTTCTTTTTTGGTTTTTTTTTTTTGGTTTTTTTTTGGTTTTTTTTTGTTACAGAAAAACCTCTGGCAGGACTAGCACAGCACAGATGGGAAAGAGTAATGAGATGAGGTTCCATAGCACCCTTCTCATCCTCCCTCTTCCAATCCGCATTATTCTGAGGTTTCAAGAGGAGGCAGGAGCAAACGATTAGGAAAGCTGGACCATTTGCTCCCCTTTGAAGATAGATGTTTTGTAACTGATCCAAAGTAGTGTAGTCTATTGGAGTCCGGCCCAGGTCTCCTCACTTCCACAGCTCACTCCTCGTACACCACCCATCACCTCTGCAGGGTCTGGTGGAGCACAGACCCTGTCACACTCACAGCCTGGGGGGTGCCAGCCCTCACCCAGGCCCACCTACCTAAAGGAAGGTGAAGCTCATGCCCTGCATGGGACACTCATGGAGCCTCAAAATGCTCTGCAGTCTGGTTGGAGAGAGCTTTACCTACCCTCCCTTCCCCTTGAGAGTGAGGCTGCCCAAAGATGCCAAAGCAGATCCTTCCCTACCACACATTGTGGGGAAATCAGAGGGATTTGCACACACCAGGGGTTTTGCTGCCAAGGTGCAAGACCCGAACTGACAAATAGACAGCATGCAGCAGGACCAGGGTCCAGGGGGCAATAGTCACTGGCTGGCAGGCTGCAGCATGGATGGTGCCTGCTGGAGCCAAAAACCTCCTGGCAAGGCAAATCTGGGGGTGTAGGAGCCTGGCCCGAGGGAGTGTGCTCACCCCCTGCAGCTCAGCTGGACTTGGCTGGGAGGTCACAGCCCGACCTGGTGATGCTGTTCCTGGCCATCCCTCATGAGGCAATGGATTGGCCAGCACATGACAGCTCAAAGGGGTCTGGATTTTATTACCACATCACCTCTATCATCTCACACCCAAAGAAGGCCCTTGGCTGCTGGTGAGCCTGCCCAGCACTCACAGCCATGACCTCAAAAAGATGTGGTCTGAGCAATCCTTTCCTTGCCTGTCCACCCCTTTCCATACAAATTGGAGTCAAAAATAAGTCAGTGCTGAAAGGTCTTTATTTTTCCTCTCCTTCTTGCAAGCTGCATTTCCCTTGCCTCTTTCCAGCTGTTATTTAGTTCCCTTCATATTGTTTTCCCCTGGCTTTTCCTTTGTTTCTTTCCTAGGGAAGCAGCACATCATTATGGTCGTTCTTTCTCCAGAGCTCTCCTGGCCGAGGTCATTACTTAGCTTGTGAGATCCAACGAGGTTGCTGTTTGTATGGCTGTGAGACCTATGAAAAAGCAGCTAATCAATTCAGAGAATCATCTGGGTGGTAACCCCACTGTCAGCTTATTTTCTTCCCTTCCACTTAGACATCAAACTGGCTGAAGAGGGCTCTGGGGAATGAGGCAGGCACTGAGAGCTGCTCCTCTGCAGACACATCTGTGTCTTTCATCAGCAGGGCTCAGGGAATACCACTAACCAGAGAGGAGAAAATCTCTTTGGAGCTGAGAGCCTTGCGGTCTCCATCCTTTCACTGGGAAGAGACCCTGCCCAGCGGGGAAGGGGTCGTTTGAAAAGTGGCTGAGGCACTAACGTGGTGTGGCAGAAAATGTCACATTATAGACAGGGATGGGGGAGGGTGGGGAGAAAACACACAGCAAGGAGGGTGGCATTGGGGTAGCCTCACTTCAGTCAGCAGACCCTGGCTGCCAAAATAGCTCCTGATGGCTAAGTGGAGTGGCAATAGCAAAGGCAAATGGTCTTACATCCAGTGAACTTTTGGGTGATTGCACCTTGCTTTCACCTGCTCTATTTCTGTTTTGTATCTTTGAGGACTGCACCAGAAAGGTGCAGCTAAGACTTTACCACTGCCAGTCTTAGTGATTAGAAGTATATAGATGCACAGTGCCTCACACACTGGGACTCTGGTGGTGTCACAGCTCATTCAGAGAAGATAAGTCACATCTGAAAGACATTCTCTGTCGGACCAGCCAGCCCTTTGAAGAAGGGGGGGTGGGGTGGATGTGTGTGCATGTGTCCTACCCATGGATTTGGCCAGCAGTCTGGAAAATGTCAAGGTTAGGAAGGGCTGAGCTTCATTTGCTTTTCACAGATCTGGGTAATGAATTTTTCATTTTAAAGTATTGTTCTAGCTTGAAAAGCGAGTCAGTAGCACTGGCATCATGGGGTTCCACATCTGTCTCTCAGTTGCTGTGGACCACGTTTCCCTAATGTACTAAAAAGGGAATTTTTAATGTTTTGCAATACTGCAAACTGAACAGGAGGCCTGAGGCTTTAGCAAGGTTTTTGTCTTCATATGCCTTTACCAACATGGCAGATTTTGCACACTGACCCTTTATATTAATCTCCTTCACTGGTGTTGATTTTACAAGTAAACCAGTCAAAACTGAGGTGCAGGAAGGGGGCAAGCATTAAGAACTTACTTTTGTCACTAGACAGAGTACTCTTAATTCTAAATGCAAATGGCAAGCAGAACCACAGAGTAAAAACAAAGGCATTTTCCTCCCCAGCCAGGGCTGATTCAAAGTCATTTGTCCCCCTCCTTTGTGGATGTAGCGTGATAAAATTCCATAAAAGAATAAGCAGTTTGAAAAGATTCACTAGGAACTCATCCCCCTGTTTCATTGTGTGAAATTCAGAATTTTTAAATTAGAAACAGTATCAAGGCAATTAAAGGCAGTATCTTTTCACACCATTTCCGTCTTACCTGTGGAACTTGCTTCTGCCACGTACAATGGAGCCCAGGGATCTTAGCAGACATCAGAGAAGAGTTCAGCAGGACTCAAACATTTTTTACAGATGGTATTAAAAACTATAATTAAAGCAACAAAAACTTCTAGTGATGTAATCCTTGCTTACCAAAGCTGAATTTAATCTTCACCTGTGGAGACTGGGAAGGGTTTCCTAAGTAGGGATGCTTTTCTGCTCCTGCCCAATGGATGGCTTTTTGTCCCTACCTGTGATGCTGACCACTGGCAAAAACAGAGCCCCAGAAGAGGGGAAAAGCTAGTCTGATTCAACACAAACCAGATCCTCTATTTCTCCTTTGAATGTCAAGTATTGAATATGCCCACTGTAATCCTGAGCAGCCCTAGGGCATTGCAGGGTTAGAGGGATGGCTCATGGCTCTAGGGGAATGCCTGCAGGGTTCTTGCTCTAGGTAAGGGCTTACGCTAGGGGCTTGTGAAAAGGTGCAAAAACCCCTTTGCCTTAAACAAATGCCTTGGGGCAATGAGTTCCATGCCTTAACTACCTGCTTGAGTGGGAAGCAAACAAGCAAACTTCCTTTTTGTCAGATGTATTTTTTCCCAGAAACTGGTTTCACTGGCTGTGCTTCAGCCTTGTCATTTCCAAGGAGAAAGTTCCTGAATCTTTTCTCTCTAAAAGTATTTTCCCCATTATAAGCATCCCTGAAGGGTGCATGCATCACACCATCAGTGTCTGTGCACCAACTGCGGTCGCTGAGGGGCTGCTGGCAGCCAGAGCACGATTCCCTTGTCACTGTCTGCTGTGAGCTGTAACAGAGATGGACTTACTAGCATCCAAAAAAACCCCCAAAAAACAAAAGGGGACAAGCATAGTGACTACTTGATCATATGAGAACTGGAGCTGAACTACCATAACCACACATTTGGTGGTGGTCACACATGCAATGGGCTGTGGCAGGTCAGCAGCTGCCAGAGGGGAGCAGATGAGTGACGGGGGAGAAGATCAGGACTCCGGGCACAGCGGGAGAGCAGTGGGAAGCACCAGGGTTGCTACCTAGGCAAATCCAACAGCAAATGTGAGCAAGAGTAGGGGCAGCTCTTAGCAGAAGCCACCATCACTTCTCATCGTGAGCAGGTTGTGACTAATGGTGAGCATCTCAACCAGCAGACAGAAGACCAAGGCACCCTGAGTGTCCCTGTGCCTTTCTCCTGCCTGTCCCTGCCCATCCTGCCTGGCTGCACAGGCAGGAGCCATTCGCTGAGCTGACTTGGCCACCCTGCCTCATCGGGGCATAGTTAAGAGTTTTGTCCCAGGGTGCCCACTTGTTTCCCCAGCCACTACACACCGCTTGATCGGCCTCACAGCTGCAGGGGGGGCTGACGCCCCCGGGAGGAGGGTGACGCCAAAGGGGCAGAGCACGGGGTGTCCCCAGGGTGGCCGCGCAGGGGGCTTGGGAAGGGGGGGGATTGGAGGTAGGGAGCAGGTGGCGTGGTGCTGAGCTGCTCAGCTGTTGTGTGGCTGCAGAGAGACAGACGCAGCTGGGCGAGGGAAGAAAAGAGCTCAAGGTCTGGCAATCTTTCTATTTCACAGGTCTGTAGCCGGCACGTAAGAAGCAGGGAACGGGCCTGCTGGGAGATGGGGACTTGCTCTGGCTGTGCTGCTCTGGGTGCCTGTGTCCCTGTGAGGGGCTCTGCCGGGAAGCGCCCTGGCAGGGGTTCGGCATGCAGACACGGGGTCCGTGACAGCCTCACCCCACGGCTTGCGCTGCTTTGTGCTGGGGCAGGAACCCTGGCAGCAGCCCCTGCTGCGTGCCAGCAGGGGTCCTGGCAGAGCTCTCCGGGGCATACATTTGTATCTGCTCATGCAAATAACCTGGAAGTGTCCCCCGGAGTGGGACAGCTGGTCCCCGGCAGCGTTTTTGGGAGCATTCTTTATGTGCCCATGTAAGTACCCTGGCAATCTCATTTGGGGCTCGCCAGCAGGGGCCCTGGCAGAGGCCAGGAGGCAGCGTCTCAGTGGCTGAAGCCATGCCAGCTGAAGCTTTCCAACAGCAAAGCTTTCTTCTGCCCCAAACAAAGAGCCAATGTGGCTAGCGTTATTGATCTGTGTCATGCCTTGCCTTGCTGCTTTTAACGCGGCAGGGAAAGACCGAGAGGAGTTTTCATTTGCCCAAATGGTTTTAGACAAGGTTAATACAACCCATCGATATGTGCCACTTTTTATTAAGTTTTAATTACAGTGTCGTTTCAACAGGCTGGACATGCCCTGCCTCCTCAGCGTAGCCACTGGGGTTTTTGTTTGAGGTGTCCTTCCTTGAGCTTCAGTGATTAATTTCCATGGTGGACCTAGGAGCTGATAGGCTGCCTGAGAGCCTGAGTCTCTCAGTGAATTCCCCTTGGCCCCAGCCCCCGTGCTGGCAATTACAGCTTTACGCCAGCACGGCGAGCAGTGATGCACGCTGGGCTGGGATGGCGATGAGAGGAGGGAAGCTGGCAGTGCCAGAGACATTAAGATGTCCCCAGAATGCATGCAGTTGTTGGATCTTCTTTCCTCATGCTAATGGAGACGGTCCCTTCAGACAAGCTGCCACCTGACTGTGTCTCAGTGCTTGCAGCACAGCCCTCGTTGTGTTTTATAAACCTTGATTTCTTGTATTGCAGTAGGGCTTCACCAGAGCAGAGGTTGGATGCAGAGTTTAAAGCAAAATCTTTGAACCTATCACACTGCTGTCCCTCTTATATCCCTGCCTTGAAATGTCTTTGTCTTGGTCCTAGAAAAGAGTCCAGGAAGGGTGCTGGTGGCTGCCAGCCCTGTCTTCTCCTCAGGTACTGGCTGGCACGAATGCTGTGTGTTTTGTTTTCCCTGTCATCTCCCAGAAGGGAGTTTTGAACACCTGGGAGAGATGCAGATAGGATCTGGTTCACGTCCAGTGCCCAACAGGGTGAATAAACAAACTTACAGAATCACTGGAGTCAGAAGTCCAGCCTGGCTTACAGTTCTCCCTCTCAAGAGTGAATTTGTGAATACTGTTTCAGCATAAGAAGGTGTGTCCATGCACACATTACCCGAGGCAGGATTCCTCCCCATGCACTGCACTGGACTGCTTTCTCTCCCCAGCACCATTTCTAAAGCTTTGCTAAAACACAGTTATTTTTTAGGTGGCTGGCAAATTCTCTATTCACTCCTTTTTATTTGCAGCATCTTTCCACATCTTTTCTTTGCTAGCAAGATCTTTAGCAGAGAGCTCCACTGCTGAAGAAATCACAGGGGTGATACACCACTGCTCGGTCCTACTGCTACAAACCATCCCTCCCTCTGCACCACTGTACCTCCCCAAAAAGCTGGGGTAGTGGCATCAGTGGTACCCAGCCTTCCTCTCTGCAAATGGTCCCTTACACAGGTGGGCAGGGAAACTAGAGCTGAGAGATGTAGAGAACACACAGTGATGGATAAAAAAAGGCAGCCGGCTTTAAGTGGCATTTGCTGTCAGATTAAAAGCAAGAGGGTAAAATAGCTGGAGACATGACCCAGTGAAACCACAGTACCCAGGTACTGCTGCATGGCTTACCTTGGGTTGAGTTATGGCAGATGTTGGTGGTGTCCAAGGAAGCAGAACTGGGGATTAGATTGCTACACAAACACCAGTTAAAACACAGCCTCGTCCCAGCCAGGCAGAGAGTTTGGGGATAAAGATGAGGGGTGTCTGCTAAGAGTCTTTTTCTTTAAAATGCCTGCTGCTCTTGCCATGGGCATTTCTGATGGTGTGGTGCTTGATTCTGGAGACTGGCAGCAGATTATATTAATTCTTGGCATCTGTACCAGCCTTACACAGTGTCAGGGCCTTGTGTGCATCTCCTGGGGTTTGAATCCCTGGACTCAGGGCTGACGCTGATAATTATGAAGGTGTCTGATGTTGAAGAAAGCTGTTTAAGAAAGCTCAGCTAAAAAGCCTCAGTGATGGCCTGTTCTGCTGTTCACTGGTAAGGTGAGGCTCTTGCACTTGGTCCCCACTTGGGATGGCTACCTTGCAGCTGTGTACCCTGTTTATGTGGACCACAGTCTGTGGACTTCATCCCCGAGTTGACCTTGGATACATCTCATCGTCATGGACTCGCCCAACAATTGCTGGGCTCTTGGCTGAACCTGGTTACCATCACCAGACCTGCTCTGCTCTTTTTGCTCAGGTGTTGTGGGAGCTGCTGCCCCGTGCCTGCCTTGCTGCAGCCCTCAGCTCCAGACTCACCTTCCCCTGTGGAGCAGCCAGCCCTTGCTGCTTCCCCGCAGCTGACACACTGATTGATGCCTACATCCCTGACGTGGGCATGTGATCTTGTCTTGGCTGTCACCAGTGGAGTGAAACCACTGAAAACCACAGTGGGAAATAGAGTTGTCTGTCTGTGGTAGACGTATCGATCAGGCAGAATATAAAGGAAGCAGCTCTCACATATTATAATGCAAAGCAGCAATGGGTAGCATTCCTGCACGTATGTGCCACATACCAAATTTTTAATGTGTGCTAGAGCCATGAGGGCTGTCTCTCAAACTGAAGAGGGCCATGGGAACAGGGACTTTTAGGCAGATGGTGACAATGGCTCCCCAGGGTTCCTCATATGCCACTCTGGAGGTGGGGGGCTAAGCTAGATGTAGAGTGGGATCCCAGAGTAAGACAGAGGGATCACTCCCTGCAGACATGCTTCCTCCCACAGCTGATGATCCAGGTTACACAGCAGGCCTCACAGTAGCACAATCCCTGTGCTGTTGTACAGCGCTATCACCCACCCAGGAGCCATTTTCAGAGCTGACAGTGAGGTTCCAGAGCTAAGGCTTGTTCACTAGTGATTTAAAGAAAGTGGGCTTGAGCTGTCTGTTCCCAGGGTGGACTGAGAAGTGGTTTTTAATCCCATGACTACCAAAAAGACAAGGGTTGTTTGTCTTGACAACTCTACAAGCTATCTCCTTGAAGCCTCTGCCTGTGCCTCATTTTGTGAGGTTGGTGATCATACTGAAGTCTGGTCCCTGAAGACCTTGCAAAAGAGACTCACTGTGTGCTTCATGCCTTTCTTTTCACACAGGTTGGGATGGGTGGAGTGAGGACTTCTCTGCTTGCTGTGGTGATGCAGATAGTGCTGTAGTGCTTTAATGAAAGTGCATCTCTTGGGGCAATGCAGCAATTTAGCTGAAGGTAAGACTGAGCCTATCGCTACCTGCAG
Source organism: Florisuga fusca (assembly GCA_038090715.1). Taxonomy (NCBI): domain Eukaryota; kingdom Metazoa; phylum Chordata; class Aves; order Apodiformes; family Trochilidae; genus Florisuga; species Florisuga fusca. The sequence goes on from JAAWXA010000019.1 coordinate 17,403,104, forward strand.
GACAGTGCTGGGAGGTGCCAGGGGACAAGAGACAAAGTGTTATGGGCTGGGCTGCAATGCCTCGGAAGAACAGGATGAACAAGTCTAGGCATGCCAGAAATGCCCTGAGATTTTTCTGTAATGATCCCGGAGTGGCTGGGCTCTGCTCTGGGAGGGTGGTTGTTATTGTGATGAGCACCCTTTGCCTTGCTTTAAGCTCTGCTGCTTAGGTGCTGCTACAATGGGTAGCAAGATAAATCCCCAGGGAGCAACCCTGCCTAAGAAGCTGGGTAATGCTGGGGGTGGGGGAATGATGATGTTTTGCTGGCAGCACTGCTTGTGCTAACTGGCTTGAGGCCAGCGTCTGCATTTGTGGTGATGGTACATGGAGGTACCTGTAAAGGGAACGAGGCAGAAACCTTGTTTTGACAACTCCAGGCTTTGATAGAGGCTGGATTTTTGCCTAGGCGGGATGAAGCTTGGCTACGAGACAGACACTTTTGGGGAGAGCAGTCGGGTTTTAACTCAAATGCTCCTTGCTGTCATTAATTTTCTAGTATAAACCCATAATAAATCCTGAGTTGCATGCCTTATGCAGAGGAGGAAAAGAAACTGTACCCGGTGAGGTGACCTCTGAGCAGCTGAAGGTTGGGTATAGATGCTGGTGTGCTCTCCAGCCTTTGCTGTTCTCTCTCTAAGCATTTCTAAAGCCTTAGAGTATGAGATAGAGCCATAGATTTGGGATGCAGTACAGCATATGTGTGTTCTGGTTGGCTTTTTATGAGACCTCAGGGTGAAAGACAGACCATAGTCCTGTGCCACCTTGTACTTCTTACTCATTGGGCTTTTAAGTCTTTATGAGAATGGAGCAAGCTGTCTGGTGTAGAAACAGAGAAATGGAGAGCCAACGAGAGGAAGAGAGGGTTGATGCTGTGGAGACACAGGGTATCCTTGCAGATGTCATGGGGAGGTCCACAGCTGCAGAGTGACCAGGGATGAACTCAGATCCTCTGCTGTAAGAGTCTGATGGACTCTTGAGGCAGAGAAGGGGGGTTTGGAGTCTAGGTAGAGATGTTGCTCTCTTTAGGTTCTGGTTGGGGAAGCCAGGTGGGTGGATTAAGAGTTAGAGAGTAGAGGGGAAGGTTTAGATGGAATACAACTTCTAGGAACAGGAATTTTGCCCTGCTTGTTACCCTGGGGCCAACTTCCTCAAGCCTCTGCTGATCTGTGGGAACCACCAGTCTGGTGGTGGACAGACACCTCAGGGTGGGCAAGAAACCTGATGTGACTAAAGCAAAAAGCAAGAAAATGCTTGCCAAAATAGCATTGGGCTGCTTCTCTCCTTAAAGTCATTCCCTTGAGGGAATGAGTCAGGTACTCTTGCTAATCCAGGATGTTTTGGTTGGCTAGTTTAATCTCATGTTTGCCCCCAGTAGGTAGGCAAGGAAGAGAATACAAATAATAATAAACTGAAAACTTTGCTAGTATTCTCTGGGAGCCTTTGCACAGAAACCTTGGAGACAGCCTGGAACATGCCCTGGGTGGCATCAAGCCTCACTCCTAAATACCCAGGGCTCTCATCTCCCGCCCTGGGAGCCCTTGGCAGCCTGCTGTTTGCTCCCAAAGCAACAGAGTGCTAACATGCACTGGTTCACTTTGTTTTGTCCTTCCTCTTCCCAGCCCTCTGTTGCGGGGTGACATCTGTAAGGAACAACTATGGGGGTGGGGAGGCAGATTTTGGAGGAAACAATGTGGTTTGACTTAGTTATTTGCAAGTTCAGCCCAGCAGCAGCCTGGTGTGTGTGCTGGGTGCTGCCAGCAAGCATCGCCAGCTCCACCTGGGAGAGGGCGAGTGCCAATGAAGCTGCTGGGCTCCTGGAGCTATGAGCTCTGCTCTTGTGAGCAAAACAAATTTGAACTTCTGCAGGTGTGCTGGGAATAGCCCAAAGCACCTTACCTCAGTCACTGGTCAGAGGAGTTCATGGTGATTGTATTTGGGAGCCAAGCAATGATTACAAATCAATGTCTTCACTCCTGGAGTGATTCATCATCAACAGGGGAGTTCAGCTCTTTCCCTGGCTCTTTCCATTTCCAGCACCAGTTCTTGTAGCATCTCAAGTGCCTTATTCATTTGCAAGCATCAGATAGCTATGGATGTAGTTGAGGAGGAGTGGAAGGACAGGATGAATCATAGAATCATAGAATTAGCCGGGTTGGAAGGGACCTCAGAGATCATGAAGTCCAACCCTTGACCCACCGCTGCGGTTACCAGCCCATGGCACTGAGTGCCACATCCAGTCTCTTTTTAAATGTCTCCAGGGACGGAGAATCCACCACCTCACCGGGCAGCCCATTCCAATGCTTGATCACCCTCTTCATAAAGAAATTCTTTCTAATATCCAATCTGAACTTCCCCCGGCACAATTTAAGACCATGTCCTCTTGTCTTGCTGAGAGGTGCCTGGGAAAAGAGACCAAACCCCACCTGGCTACAACCTCCTTTCAGGTAGTTGTAGAGAGTGATGAGGTCTCCCCTGAGCCTCCTCTTCTTCAGGCTGAACAGCCCCAGCTCCCTCAGCCTCTCCTCATAGGGTCTGTGCTCGAGTCCCTTCACCAGCCTGGTTGCCCTCCTTTGGACCTGCTCCAGGACCTCAATATCCTTCCTGAACTGAGGGGCCCAGAACTGGACGCAGTAGTACTTAGCTGTAGTTCTATGGGGAGTATCTGTAGTGTAGCATGACCATACTAATCTTTTTAAAGCAAAGAAAAATATGAATTAATCAAAGTCACATGCCAGTTACCCCCGGAGAATGCATGAAGAAATAGAACCAAAAATATTTTTCATTTAGTGGGGTAAACTAAAAATTCTGGGTGATGATTAATTCACTGATTCATGAGACTAAAGTTCTCTGGGGAGCATCGCCACTCCAGACTGACTTTCCAAGAATGCTGAATTTTATATCTACATCTCTGTGTTATTAAAAACAAAGAGAAAAAATACAAAGCAAAAGCACAGGTGATCAGGTGTCATTGAGGCAGAATATGTTTGAAGGCTCAAATCCGTATTTTTTCCAGAAAATGAAATGTAGTCATATGTTAGCTATACAATAATATATATGGAGAGCATCAGGATAACAGACTAAAATCCTGAAGACTGGCTCCACTTCCTGCCGTCATCTCATTCCAGATATTCTCCTTCTCAAAATACAAATGTATCTTTTCAACCAAACACATTTAAGAGACAGGAGGAAAGCAGAGTAACTATTTTGGACATAGACTCCTATTAGCATCTCTGATACAGAGTTTATTCCAAATGTGGTGCTATGCCTCTGCAGCTCTCAGATCAGAATCAAGCCTTTAGGCATTAACTGAGATAAACAAAGTATGATATGTCAAATCTAATTATGCTATAAATATCCAAATAAGATCTAGATCTCTAAGGTAATTCTAAAAAGCCTCAGTGATGGAGAGGCAAATATGGTTAAGTTTAAACTGCAAACAGCTTGTGAAATATGGGAAATAGCATTACATGTGAAAATATCTGTAGGGAAATATTTTCCTTTAACTAATACGGGAGGAAATTTTATGACATAGTAAATGATTTCTCCAGTTGCTTAAGGCATCTTAAAGAAAAAGCAAGATATGCTAAATAAACTACTATACATTCCTGCTTTAAAGCCATCATCAATAATACTTGTTTTGTAATTACCATGTTACAAATAATAGTGGAAAGAAAACCAGTTACAAAAAACAGTACAAAACAAACTTATATGTTTGCATCAGTTATAATTATGAAATAAACAACATGTTGGGGCAATTAAAAATGTACCATCCCTCTCCATTCCCTTTCATATCATAGGAAAGTAAGAATAAAATGTCAACAGATTATTTAAATACAATCCTTTGCCAGATCTCTGCCATTCCATTTATTACCCATAGAGACACTGATGTATGGTGAAGTGCATCTAGCTATAACTTTGTTTGAAGATCAGACTGAATCTGAGCTTGTAAACGCACACTGAACAACGAAATGATTTTCTGTCTGGTCCTCCTGTGTAAGTTCAAGTCATAGATATCTACAGTGCTGTTATGGCTTTCTCAATCAAATGAGAGAAATTTCAAAACTCCTCTCAGTGCTGTTTCAGGTCTCTAAATTGGAAAAATATGGATTCAATGTATATCACTCATTTTTATATAAGGAACTGGCTGGAGGATTACACTGAAAGAGTGGTGGTCAACAGCTCGAGGTCCAGGGAAAATGGATGTTCCTCAAGAGTCAATACTGGGAGCAGTGCTGTTCAACATCTTTGTTGGCAACATGGACAGTGGCTCCCTCAGCAAGTTTTCTCATCACACCAAGCTGTGTGGTGAAGTCAACATGCTGGAGGAAAAGGATGCCTTCCATAGGGACACTGAGAGGCCTGAGAGGTGGGCCCTTGCAAACCTCATGAAGTTCAACAAGGACAAGTGAAAGCTCTTGTACCTGGGTCAGGGCAATTCCAAGCAGAGTCACAGGTTGAGTGGAGAATGGATTGAGAACAGCCCAGAGGAAAAGGACTTGGGAGCGTTCCTTGGTCAGAAGCAACGTCTAGCAATGCACTTTTTTCTCCCCATTCCATCCATCTTATAATCATGNCAGAGTGCTAACATGCACTGGTTCACTTTGTTTTGTCCTTCCTCTTCCCAGCCCTCTGTTGCGGGGTGACATCTGTAAGGAACAACTATGGGGGTGGGGAGGCAGATTTTGGAGGAAACAATGTGGTTTGACTTAGTTATTTGCAAGTTCAGCCCAGCAGCAGCCTGGTGTGTGTGCTGGGTGCTGCCAGCAAGCATCGCCAGCTCCACCTGGGAGAGGGCGAGTGCCAATGAAGCTGCTGGGCTCCTGGAGCTATGAGCTCTGCTCTTGTGAGCAAAACAAATTTGAACTTCTGCAGGTGTGCTGGGAATAGCCCAAAGCACCTTACCTCAGTCACTGGTCAGAGGAGTTCATGGTGATTGTATTTGGGAGCCAAGCAATGATTACAAATCAATGTCTTCACTCCTGGAGTGATTCATCATCAACAGGGGAGTTCAGCTCTTTCCCTGGCTCTTTCCATTTCCAGCACCAGTTCTTGTAGCATCTCAAGTGCCTTATTCATTTGCAAGCATCAGATAGCTATGGATGTAGTTGAGGAGGAGTGGAAGGACAGGATGAATCATAGAATCATAGAATTAGCCGGGTTGGAAGGGACCTCAGAGATCATGAAGTCCAACCCTTGACCCACCGCTGCGGTTACCAGCCCATGGCACTGAATGCCACATCCAGTCTCTTTTTAAATGTCTCCAGGGACGGAGAATCCACTACTTCCCTAGGCAGCCCATTCCAATGCCTGATGGAGCCATGGTTGGGAAGCAAAGGGGAAAGAGGGTTTCTGAATAGGGATGGAGCACCTTGAGAGTGAGCAGAGCTTGGCTGTAGGCTTGGAAGCGATGCTACCAAGTGTGACCCACAGCAGACAGGAGTCCTCTCTGCTGCAGGGCACCTGCTGACCTCCCTTATCTGGTAAATAGCCCATATTTTTGCCTGGCTGGGCACAAAGTGTGGGTATGTGGGAAACAGAAAACAAAAAATACCAACCTGTGCCCAGCCAGACCAAAGCAGAGGTTATTTATCAGGGCAGCCGGGAGGTTTTAATCACCCCAAACATCCTGGGCCAGTCTATTCTTAATAATAATTTATAGCACTTACTACTTTCACACGTCCTAAGCATTTTGCAGGCATTGATGGAGGGATGGGACTGCTTTGGAGCAGGGACTGGCACTGCAGTCTCCCCCAGACCTAGCAGAGAGGTGGGGGTTCCAGGAACAGGATTTCTACAGCCTGCCTTCAATTCACTGCTGTGTCAGCCCATGCACTTCAGCCCCTCGTCTCACCTCTATCCTTTCCTGTTTAAAACTTGAGTGCCCTATCCAGACTTTCTTTCAAACTGGATTCATCCAGCCACTGGCCTGGGGACTGTGGCTGTTTCACCAGCAGGTACAGTAAATAATCACTACTGTCAAGGAGGGCAACCAGGTAAAGAATTGGTCCCCTTTCACAAAACGAGGCAGCTGGCACAAAAAGGATCACCAAGTGGTAGAGTTTGGAACGTGTTTCCTGACTCCAGCCCTCTCTTCCTGGCTTTACAGTTTTATTTCCAGAGCATGACTTAGACTTGAGAATTTTCAGAGAGGCTCAGAAGCTAAAAAACACCCTGACCTTCTGTACTGTGAGAAACAATCCTTGGCTTGGATTTGGCTTATGTGAAATAGGTTGTCCACACAGGCAGATCTGCTGCACCCCTAGGTCCAGCCTCTGTTGGGTTTGTCATCACTGTAACTTTTGCTGTCACCTACATGCACTGCAGGGCTTTAATCTGGGGCCCAGGATTTACTGTGGCACATGCAGCAGGAAGATGGATTTGACAGGATGCTGTAAAGGACTGTGTAATACGCCCAGCTGGAAAATGAAGTGGAAAATGCATGTTCACAAGCCTGCTGCTGCCTGTAGAGTCCATCCCCCTTCCTGCACCCACCGCTGGGGACTCTGTCCATGCCCCCCCAGCCCTTGCACTGCTGCTGCTGAAGGGTGGGAGCAGACACCCAGCTGTGGTGACAGCAGGGAAGGTGTGGGAGGGAGACATGGGAGAAAATGCTGGAGGAGGTGGTAGCCATCATCTTCAAGTTCAGAAGGTTTGAAAAAAACACTGGTTCGCATAGAGAACTGAAACTGAACCAAGGGGAATTCACTGAGTTCAGTAAGTGGTGGTGGCCACCAGCTATTTAAAGCTTCTTATGCATCTGATGTGCAGCTGGGCATACAGAAAGAATGTGCCTGCAGCTTGCACAGACATACCCATGACAGCTTTGGAACAGGGCTTTTGAACACTGCTAGGTACAGCTGCAGCAGCCAAGAGGTCATCATGGACTAGAAACCACCCAAGAATCCAGGGAATAACCGGGCCATTTGAGGAGGGAGCAGGCATGACTACTGCCCCTGTCAGCCCTAGCTAAGCAGCAAGTGGGACCAGAGCCAGGGAGTTGAAGACTATTTCAGGACCCAGTAAAAACTGGACAGGAGCTGTAATCATGATCTTGTAGACAGACAAACAGCTATTACACAACCTCCAGCAAGGCTACCCACTTCTCAGCAAGAATTCAAACTAGCTAAGAGATGAATCAGTGTCAAAAAAACCCCTATAACATTCCTTGCTGGTTCTTTATACAGAGCAAGTCTTCCTGTACCATGCCTTGGTTCTCTGAAAGGTCTGAAGACAGAGCTGTGAATGTCTGCAGGTACAAGAAGAACACAGGTCCTCCCACAAATGGGGCTTCTGGCAACCGTACCCTGGTTCAGGTTGTCCCGTTCTTTCTCCTTCCACCCTCTGTCCAAACAGATCCTGCCTAAAAGCAGCTGTTGTGTTATTTTACCAGTGCTGGCCCCGTATGACTTTTGTTTTCCAAGTGTGGACCACATTTTAATAAGGCATCTTGAACACCTTAGTTCCTAGCTCGACCCATGCATCATCTGTAACAGTGTTCTCCTGGCAATGGTTGCAATTGCTTATATGTAGAAATCCCATTAAAGAACTGTTACAGCAATGGACTTAGGTTTTATTTTTCAGATTTGATTTGACATGAGGAACCAGCACTGTATATCTCTGAGGCCCTCTGGCAGGAATTTCCAAGACCCCCACCTGGCTCCCAGCTGCTATTTGAGGTCCTTTGCACAGCATTTTAAACCCTCTTGATGCTCCTCCCTGGGAACCTGTCTCTAGGGCCCAATTGCTTGCTGCAGAGATGGTTTTCTAACTGAATTTGGTTTTATGGTCCTAACACCAGGCTTTACTACTCTGAGATAATTAGAGCAAATCCCTTCCTTCTCTTATATTGTTCCCTTGAAGCTATTTGTAGGCAGAATGCTTGTTCTTGCTGAACCATCCCTTTTCCACCCCACACACTTCCCTCTGCTGTCTTTCCCTGAACCTCCTGGGACTGCTTTCATCAGTTACGCAGACTATTGCATAGTTGGGTCATCTTTCTGCTCCTCTGGGCTCCCTCTGGGAGCAGGATCACCCTGGGACACCAGAAAAAGCCCATCCTAATGAGGAGCAGGCAAAGGGCCACAGACATCCTGTCCCTGCCAGGGCTCAGGGAGCACTGAAGGATCCTGGCTGATCCCTAAGTTGATGCTGGGACTGATCTTGGTGACAGCAAAGGGTGAAGGGACCCAGAGAGAAGAGAAAGCTGGCAGGTGTCTAGCTGGGATGTTCAGGAGGGCCTGTCCACTGCCCTTTCAATCTGGTGCAGTGGTGGCAGTTAGTGAAATTTAGTGTGTTATTGACAAGGTTCTACTTTATCTGCCTTGGAAGCCATCTTTGTGGCTGCTGTGGGTTGTTTTCAATAGCTCTTGGCTTATGAGATTTTTCCTTTTTATTAAAAGAATTAAAACCATTAAAATTTTGATTACATTAAACCAAATGGACTTTGTTCTCCACTGGAAGCTGTTTATGTAACATCTGTTTTAAATAACTTTCAAACTCAATCCACCGTGCAAAATAAAGCCGTGAAATCACAGTATTTGTTGTGATTTAAAAACAAATAAATAAAAAATTATCAGACCATACCCACCTTTACCTGATTTAGATCCCAGGAAAAAGTTTATCCCTGTGCATCCACGCAGCCCCAGTGTCAACAGTCAGACTGATGCCTGCCTGGTCTGTGCAGCTGGCAAGGACTGGGCAAAATAAAACAACTTTTACAAATTACTGTCTTCTCAGATGAAAACCCATTCAGTAAGCAGAGTCTGCAGCGTTGGCATTAAACACGTGGTATTCTATGTTTGATCAGATACCCAAGCCCTTGAGTCTTCCTGGGACAGCCTGTGTGAGGCTTGAGAGTTCTCCCTGTATGGGGAATGCGTGCCTAGGTGCTTTTTCAAGGATATTTAAAAGTTGTGTTAGACATACCAGGGCACCCTGTGTGGAGGGGCTGGAGTGGGGGTGGGGAAGCTGCACGGATGGGTTAAAGAGTGCACCTCTGTTCTGCAGAACAGCATGAGGGGTCTCCATAGGTGACCCCCTTGCTTTGACCTCCTGGTTTCCACCCCAGCTCCCTTCAGCTGTCTGCCTAGGTCTCTCTTTCTCGTAACCTCCTGTGCCTCCTCCTCCTCTTTATATATTCATGAAGTGGTAGGGACGGGGATAAATAAAAGCTGAGGGAGCTGGAGCGACGGCACAGGAAGAGGAACTGTCTGCTGTGACGGGTGCCCCGCTCTGCACCACCGGGACGGATCCTGACTCTTTATCTCTGCTGGGACAGAGCCCGCTTGCGAGGGAGATAAAAGTGTTCCTTGCTCTCTCGGGTGGCAGCTGGATGAGCTTTGGATGCAAGGAGGAGGAAAGTTAACAGTAAGTGAGTCAGTCTTACAAGGGATAAGATAGTGCCTCCTCGGATGTTTCTTTCACTAAGGCCTGACATGGGTCTGTGTCTACCCACCTCCCCCATCTCTGTTCCCAGCAGATTGCTTCCCCCCTAGCACATTCTCCATCTCCTGGGACCCACTGATCAGGCAGAGGCTGAGGGGCTGGAGGCACAGTAGAAGAGGCTGGAAGCAGAAAACACGTGCCTGAGCAAGGGCTTACTATGTAAAGCACAGGGAACTGTTTTCAAAATGTTGAGCTTTTCTCCAGCCTGCTTTGGTCTGGAGGGATTGGTGTGGAGGGTCACTAAAGCCTGGTGTTGAAGGATTATATTGCAGCTGTGCTTTTTTTGGGAAGGGCAGAGTTCTCCGAGTTCACATGAGCCTGTCTCCTGTGATTTCTTACTGCTCCCATGATCTCTCTTCCGTTCTCTTTCTTCTGGGAGCACAAGGCAGGGACCCGCCTCTGCACTGCAGGGGAAGCCAGAGGTTTTCTGCACATAAATAAACCCCTCTGATAGCTGGAATCTACTATAAGGGTGCAACAAGGTCTTGACTGCAGGGTATCAGTATCTGATTAGCTCACCAAAAACCAAAAGCACCTGAAGTCCTATGGTCTCCTGGTTCCCTCCACAGGACACTGGCAGCAGAGCCATCACCTTGTCACTAGCATCCCCTTATTCTGAGGGGACACCATCCCAGCTAGCAAACTGGAGTCCTGACCTTACCACTCTTCCATTCCAAGGTGAGAACTTTAACAGGCTGCAGGTCTGTGTGATGTGCTGCCAGCCTGATCTGGGTGCAACATGGCCTCTTCACCCTATTCTGTGTGCAGAAAGCATCATGGGGAGTGCATGAATGCATAGTTCTAAATACAGGGGACACAGGTACCAGATGCTCCTCCAGTAATAAACATCCACTACTTCTGAAGGATGGGCCAGCAGTTCAGTGTCCCGAGAGGCATTGCAAAGATGTCACTTTCTGACCTGTGCTAGTGCTCTAATTTTCTTTTATATCCCCATAGGTGCAACACTAAGATGAAGCCTCCATCCAGTCAAGGCTTAAGGCTGACATGCCTTCTCCTGGCTTTGGCTTCTCTCTGCCTTCCCATCCCACTCTGGAAGGACCGGGACTCTCTGATGCAGGAGGAGAAAGCTCAAGAAACAGGTGGAAATCTGGTGCTGAGTAGACAGGAAGAGCAGCTCAATACAAAGCTTGTAAGCCTCAAGAAGATGGAGATTGCAACAGCCATGACTACAGGACAGTTTCCTCCAAGCATGCACTTCTTCCGGGCAAAAAGCCTCATCGATGAGAGTAAGGTGTTCAACATCTTAAAGCTCATGCCAAAAGGTAGGCTTGGCCCAAGCGTTGTTCCTCTTAGCCATCCCCCTTTCACCTTTTGTCTTCTGTGACAGAACTGGGACAAAGCACGAGGAGATGGATCAGACCTTTGGTTGCAGGCGAGCTTATGAGAGTTGTAAATCACACTCCCTGGGTTCCAGGAAGAGCCCTGCCTCTGAGCTTGAGGACAGGGCAGGGGAGAGAGGAAGAGGGGGATGGATTGGATGAATGCATGTTTCCAGCAATTGTAACGTTTGCTATAAACTTACAATATGGATCCTTCAGCCTTTCAAGTGTGGAGAAAGGGCAGAGGAAGCAAAGACAACAAGACATCAAACACTTGTTTGTTCAGCATGCTCCAGCCAGGGCCTTTCTTTTTTCCATACATAACACAGACATGCTACCAACCTTGCCTTAGCCCACTTCTTAGCCAAAAATGCTGCCTGTCCCAATAAGGTTTTGGGTAGGTGGTTCTGGAACAGGGCTGTAAGTCTGAGGGGCACTAGAGAAGGAACATGCTAGCTCCAACACAGCAAGTTTTTTCACTTGTTGAGTGGAAATCAAAGCCTGCGCTGATGTCATCTGCAGAACATGATACAGAAACTACTGCATTCCCTCAGTCTTTCTTAATCAGGTTCAGTTCTGTGAAATTATAGGAGATCTCTGCTTATAAGGGTAGGCATTTCTCCTCGTCTTTAATGTAGAAACGTAATTTCATTCCTGTTGTGCAGCAAGGTTGGTGCTAATGTGATGCCATGCTCTATACCAAAAGCGGCTTCTGCACTCTGCAGCACACACATAGTTTTAAAGGCACTTGGTTAGATAATAGCATAAGATTGCCCAATCACTTCACCACGTCACCCTGTGCATGCTCTGATGAGTATGCTGGGACACAGCAGCATTTGGAAGCTCAGTACTCCAGGTTGTGATGGAAAGGAGGAAAGAATGTGTTTAGCCAGGTAGAAGTCAAATCCACCTGGGCTATGGAGCAGGAAGCTTGGTTTCTCCATGTCTCTGAGCCCCTGGCAGTTCAGCAGAGAAGCAGGAGATTGAGATGACTACAGAAGAAAGGCCTTTACTCCTACCTGACTAATTTCTTCCCCAGTGTCCTTGGTTCAGTAAGGAAGCTTTTGAACCAGGTGCTTTCTTCAACTAAAGATAGGAGATAGTTGCAGCAGACATTGCCAAGAGCCCTGTGACTCTGAACACCACGTCCAGCTTTCCGTGTGTTCCCTCTTTAGATGCAGAGCCCCATACCCTTGACATATCACTGTCTGGAAACAGGTTGGTGGCCTTTTTTGGAAGGTTTGGGAGTCAGCTTCTCCACAGAAGCATTTTTCACTTCCAATGCTGTGACACTGGATAAGAGCCATCTTCCTCACTTCTCAGGCTGTGCCTCCCGGCCTCTGGTGTGGGATGAAGAACCCTGACTTCCAGCTTCCTAATCTTTTACCATAAATGACTGGTATATCAGAGTGTGCCTTACCCTTTCTTTGCTGAATTGAATAATAAGGATTTTTAAATTACCCTTCTCTTCAATGAAGTATCCTTGATACCAAGGAGGAATCCAAACAAACAAACAAAAATAAACTTTTCAATCCCAAAGATGCCAAAATGCATTCTAATAATCTTTGCAAGAGCTATAAGCCTTTAGAGCTTAGATAATAACCTTGTACCTGAGTAGAACCCAATTGTAGAGGCATCAGTCTTGATCAGAGCCCCTGGGGAACTGCTGTTGTTTCACCTGCTATTGCAATTTCTACTGCTGCTCACACAAGGAAGAGGGTGGCATTGCCAGTGAGAGGATCTAGAGAGCTATGGCATGCCCATTCCATCATGATAGCTCTGGTGAGAGCAGTAACCACACATGTTCAGCATCTTACAGTCAGACCCTCCGCGGCAAGATATTTATAATCTATATTAGCTTAGTCCACCTATAGATTATAGTCTTGAAGACTGTTCAATCTTAAATTCATCAGTCTTTTGTTTTGTTCCTCCTATTCGTGTTGTCTCTTTACCCCCACTAAGGGCACCAAAGCTATTTTGACTCCAAGGTCTCCCTGGGCTAAAAAAAGTACATATCTGTAAGACTTTAGTTCTCAAAGTATCTTCCCTCAATGAAGGTGAAGTTTAGTTCTATCACAAATAACATAAGAAATCTCTGCAAAAGGAGATATTTTTAGCAAAACAAAAGGATGGGCTGAGGAAGGTGCACTCAGAGGATGCTTCCTATGCCAGGAAGACTGGCATTTTCAAACATACTGCATCCCAAGAGCATCCCAAAGGCCCTTTGTGCTGGCCAGCGACAGATGTACAACATAAGTGAGCACACTTTTGATAAGGGATAGAAGTAGATGATGCCTCTGCATCTGAGTGCAATTCCCTGATGTGTCGTGGCCTGGGATTTTAGTGTACAGAATTTCAAAAAGGTGACAAAGAGACAGACTAGATGAAAAAAATGAGGCCAGGATTCAAACAGTTTAGATACAGAGGCTTGCTTCAGGTCTGCCACTCAACCAGTATGCTTTGTAAACTGCTTCCTCCTGTGCCAGTTCCTCTTTAAATCAGTTGGGCCTGAGCCAGCTGACAGCAAAGTCTGTCTGAAAAATCTTTAATAACTTGGAGTATGTTCCATCCCAGTGGAGAAACAGTTCCCTATTGATTTCCCCCCTCTGCTCCCAGGGAGTAGTCACACTCTGCCTGCTCCATGTTTGATGTGGAAGGGCCTGCATCCCCCAGCGTGGGAGAGGCAAAGCAGCCGCTCCATCTCTCCACTGGGAGAGGTCACTCCCAGCCATCTAGAAGCATTTCCAGATGCCTCTGGATGGGCAAACACAAAGTATTGTCATATTAAACCACTGTTCCTTCTTGTCTTATTGGGGTATACTTTTCTTCCCCCCAGGTGCTGTCTTACACCTTCACGACTACGCCATGCTGAGCGTGGGCTGGTTGGTGTACAATGCCACCTACCTCCCCGACTGCTACATCTGCTTCACTCACACAGGCACCGTTCGGTTTCGTTTTTCCAAGCCTCACCCACCTCACCCAGTGCCACCCCAGTGCTCCCAGTGGGTTTTGTTGGAGTCTTACCGGAAACAGCTGCACAACGTGAGCGAGTTTGACAGCAGGTGAGTGAAGAGGAGTTGCAAGCCTGCAAGTGCTTCATGATAGCGTTGTGTAGACAGCAAGATCTTTCTGGTCCAGCTTTCCCATTTTCTTGCTGCTCTGTTCAGGGCTGCATACCCAGAGCAAGCAAATAGCAACACCAAAACTTGCAGGCTGCAGCGTTAAGTACCCCAGAGTTATAAATCATAAAAATTCAAGTCTTCTGTGCAACCCTCACACTGGTCCTTTGTGCAGACATGCTGAAGACAGTGGTTTAAGTAGATTTATGTAACGCATCCCCACCTCTCCTCAGCACCCAGGCTGGATGTGCTCCCAGCATGAGACAGGGCTGCCTCGGTGAAGGCCTTGCCTCATCCATTTGAGGTGCCCAGGAGCAGGATTATGAAGTCAGGTAGCTGAGGAACAGGCTCTCCCCAGCAGGGGAGAAGTCATCTGTAAAGTCATCATCTTTATGCAGAGCAAGAAATTGGGCAAACCACTTATATTAATTACTGCACTAACAAAAGAAATCTAAAGTAATCCATAAGAAAATGCAACCCAACCTTCCCCTCCAAACACCATCCTTGTTTTCTGAGGGATCCCCTTAAAACCCCAGTAATACCCAGCACAACAAAGCATGGGGAGGGGGACCTCATTCCCAACAGGAGCCCCAGGCACCACAAACTGTGATTTGCCCTCCTACCCTCAAACAAGCAGTCTCTGCCTGGGCCCTGGCTGTGCCTATGAAACCTACACACAGATTATTCTCCCTGGTAACACACTCATCCCTCAACACCCTCCAGCTAACAAAGCTTCTCTCCTTATGGGAGATGCCTCCTATATCCAGGAGCTCACACCTCAGATGGCTCCCCAAGGCATGGCTCACTCTCTTGAAGAAGCTCCTTACCCTGTAGGCAGTTCCTACCTTAACTCCTGGCAGCCTTTTATCAGGACCAGGTGTTAGCTGGCTGCTCAGCAGCCACCTACCATTTAATCACTTCCATGTGTGTGGGAATGGCCTGGCTCCTCCTCCAGATGGTGGTGGCTGGAAGAAGGAGCCCTGTTGCCCCATCAAGGGGCCATTGATCCCAGGACAATGCCCAGGAAAAGGCCAGGAGGAAGCATGTTGATCTGAGTGGTGTGCAAGGGGCTGGAGGGAGCACACTAAATCACTAAATAATGCATGAAGTCAGACACTGAGTGATGAGGGCAAAGGAAAATATTGAGTAGTGATCCATTCAGATCACCACTATTCTCAGACCTCCAGGAGGCTGGGGTCCCACCAAAAATAAATAAATTTTTAAAAAAAGAAAAGAAAAAAAAAAGTGGGGTGTTATGTAATTAAAAACGGTATTGCCATGCTGAGACATGAGAAGAAGGTTGGATTAAGGTGATGGAGGTGACCCTAATCACAGCATTTTTACTGTAGTGCTCTCCAGTGAAGGTGTGTGCTCTTCAACAGGGACCTATTAACTCTTAGGGAGCTGGTATCCCCTCTATGTAGAAGCTGTCTGGGCTCTGTGCCCTACAGATCTAGGAAGGAGGTCAGGTTGGGAATCTGAGGAGCTGCCAGACCTTTGACATGGTACTGCCTTCCCTCCCCAAAAACAGCAAGAGTCAGGGAAGAGGGAGCAGACTCTCTAGGGCAGAAGTGTGGAGCACTTCTAGAAGGGGAGGAGAAGGTAGTGCCAGACCCTGGGCTCTTGACCTTTTGTACCCTGAGGCTCAATTGCCCTTGACATATGATGGAAGAAGTAAGATACAGTGAGAAGTCACTTATCTATGTCTTCCAAAGAGAAAAGCTCCCTTACATTTCTACTGGGAGTGCTGATGAGGAAAAGAGCATGGCATCAGCTCTCTTCAACCCCACCAGGAGACCCATAAATAATGTGCAAGAGATTGGATTTTGAAACAGCTTCACATCCTTCAAGCCCAAGCAATTGCACTGGGTATTTCAGAACTGCCTCAGGAGCAACCCATTGTAGTATTTGGTTTTGGTTGTACTTCCACAGTGTAACATCCCTTTCTGGCTGGTATAGGAT
Organism: Florisuga fusca; assembly: GCA_038090715.1. Taxonomy (NCBI): domain Eukaryota; kingdom Metazoa; phylum Chordata; class Aves; order Apodiformes; family Trochilidae; genus Florisuga; species Florisuga fusca. Next base: position 17,419,009 of record JAAWXA010000019.1, read on the forward strand.
GCCACAGAATCCTCCTATACTTCTAGGAGGCTGGAACTGTGCATTGATTCCTGATGGCCCTGTTTGGCAACACAACTTCTTTTCAGTGGCAGTGTTATCACATTCATCTTCTTTTGTATTAGCTGACTGACAACGTCTAGTAGCCAGAAATCAGAGCAGGACTTCAGGGTGTCAGGCACTGCACAGGGACACAAGAGAGACCCCCCAGGAAGGATGTCCCTAAAGGTAGGGGAGAAACAAATGCAGAGACCAAAGAAGTTATTTTCTGCAGCAAATGTGTGCCAGAGCCAAGTAAAAGCTTGGATCTCTTGCATCCTGGGTGCTCAGACTTACTCATTTGAGTATGTTGTCCTTTGTTTCTTGCCCTTCTATGCTGATCACCACAAAATCACAGAGGAGTCATTGCACATAATGTGCAAACACATGAACAACAGCCACATTGAGGCTCTTCCCTTCCTGTTTTCATCTAATCCCTGGGTACTAGTCTAGGGGTTAGGAATGTTTTTTGGCCGCCTGGAAATAGGTCTCTAGCCAGGAATAGGCCCCAATCTGTTCTGCTTCTCAGTTTCTGGAAACTCTCCCAGTCTCTTGAACATGTGCATCCCAGGCTACCTCTTTCCTGCACTCCTCTTTGCCCTTGAGCACTGACAAGCTGAGAGAAAGCAGATGTCAGAGGAAGGAACGGATGGATAGTTGGGTGGTTTCAAGGAAGTATCAAGGGAATATGGCAGCAAGGAAGAGCTCTCATGCAAGACAGGGTGGATCAGCAAATGTGAAGGAAACAATAGAAATGTTTCTGAGAGACTGTACCTCTTTCACCTAACTGCATTCCTGACTAAGAAGGGGTGAGGGAGAGAGGCATCTGCATTACATTCTTGCTGTTTGTGTTTTTAGGTATGTATGCATACATATATATAAATGTATGTGTCTTTTGGAAGGATGTCTTTTTGATTATTTCCCTCAAAAAAAAAAGGTTTAATCATTCCTATTTTCAACTCACATCCTATGGGCCAAGAGTCTGGAGTATTCTGATGCTGGTGAGCTTCCAAAAGGGTGCTATTATGAGAGGCAGGAGACCACGGGCCAGGAGACAGAGAAAGGAAGGGAATTTTGCTTTGAGACTTAAAAAATAATACTCATTTATTTACTTTACAATCAGTTACAATATAGGAGAATGCCATTTATTTTCTCAAGATGCAAAATAATGGCTACTGCCTCTAGAGCAAGAGCATGGCTCTAGATACTTAGGGAAACAGCTCTGACATTCCAGATATTTGTAAAATACCACTGCACACCCTCCCCCACTAGGAGTCTGAGTATTAAGGCTGTGGCCAGCAGTGCAGCTCTGCTGGCCCTGCAGAGCTTTCTATCACCAGGATGAAGTCATCTGTGAGGGAGCTGACACCATGGCCCAGGCTGTGGGGACAACTCCCTTGGGCGTTAGCAGCTGCCCGGACTGCCATCACCTTCCCCTCTGTGTCCTCTGACTGCCTTATCTCACAGAAAAATAGGGCAGTGTGTGCATTAAGAGAAGAGAGGGGAAAAAAAAAAAAGAAGAATAAAAATCTACTACAGAAACAAAGCACTCTGCTCCCTCTACAAGTCTCCCCTTGGGGAGAAGAAGAGGGGACGAGAGAGAGAGAGAAAAAGCGAATGAACCACATGTGACAGATGTTAGTCACACTATTTAATGCACCACTGGAAGACATTCAGAAACTATGGTGAGGAGAGGGGTATAATTATCCATCAAGAACAGAAAAAGAAGCAGGAGAAAGAATCCCTTTAGAAAAAAGGCAACAAAACTGTTCGTTTCTACATTATATCGTGCAAGAAAACAAAACAGGAGAAGAAAAAGCAAGACCACAGTTGAAAATAATCCTTAGCTGGTTGTTTTAGCTGTGCCCCTTTGGGCATATGCATTGCAGTAGCATTGTTCAGCACATATATGACATGACATGGAAGGCTATTTGTAGTCTGCACCTGATCACTTGCAAGGGCCCATTCCAGAAAAGAAGCAAAAAATGTGTTTATGAAGCTTTGCTTCATCTGCATGAGCTTCTGATGACAAAGCCCTTGAACCCCTAGGAGATTATCCAGTTATCAAGGGTGGATCACTATGATGCAATAAATCTTTGACAGTTATAGGGATCAATAATCAGTCTCAAAGGGAAGGGGATTATAAAAAAAGCACGATTTGATTTATGTGCTTTTAGGAGCAGGGCGATGTGGGGATTTATTGATGTTTCTAGCCCATGAGCACAGGCTAAGTAAACAAGCACAAGTTTGTACATCTAGATTTAAGGGCAGGGAGGGGAGCCCTGTGCACGCTTGTTGCTGGAGAAGCCGAGTTCTCACAGGACAAGAGGAGAAAACAGTGGAAGTCTGAACAACCACCCATCCTTATCCGAAATGAAGCTATGTGGGGTGGCGAGAACAGGCTTGCATGGTCTTTTGATCCACAGGGAGGTTTTTGCCCTCGGTGCTTGCAGGGCAGGTGAGAACACCCCTGCTCAGCTCTTGGCTTCGGGCAGGTGCTCTCTGCCGGTGTGTGGGTCTGATGGGGAGCTGCCCTTCGGCCAGGAGGGAACAGAAAAGTCTTTTTCCCCTGCCCTTTCCGCATGAAACTTCCTCTCCCCTCCCTGCTGAGCAGCAGTGCAGCCCTTCTGCTGGCAGCTGTCCTCCTCCACAGCTCTGGCAGCTGGATCAGCGTCTTCAAGATGCCCCCAGCTCCTCTGTTCTTGGTTTCTAGGGTGATGCTGCAGTGTCTCCCACTACTGTGTGCTCCACAGTGCCTGCCCAAAATGCTGCCCACCCCCGTTGTCCTGCTTTGTCCTCTTTGGTTGTATGGATTACTGAGCAGCAGCTGGGGTCCCCCAGTGTCCTATGATAATGACACGAAAAGCCCCTATTGTAATGTGCTGGAGAGCAGAGTAAAGTTGCTGTGAAAATCTTAACTCTGAGTTTTCCTGACTGTTGAGCATTTTAAATCTCATGCCCAATGTGGTATGAGCATCTCTTCATCTACAGTTTTGCTTTAAAATTGTTCCTGGCAAAGAAATTAACAGAGTGAAGAAGAAATGAAACTGCACCTGCAGGAAGAGGGTCCTTAGAGAACAAAAGAGCAGGCAATTGCTAGGGGAACTGGCTCTGTTTTTATGGGCAGGATGAAGGGACTCAAAAGCAATGTCCCTGCTCAGTATGTCTTAGTTTGTGAGTTTGGATCAGATCATGTTTTACATCTGTATCAGGAAGATTTTTAATTCCATCCACTGAAGCCTCCTGGAAGAAGATAATAAGAGCACAAATCAAACCCACCCCTCCCATGTAACAGAGCAGAGCACTGCATAAGGATGGGGGCCAAGACATCAAACAAAAAACATTATTAAACATCGGTAGCTGTTACTGAGAGGAAACAATTTAATCAGGTGAAAGATGAAGCATGGCTGAAGGTATTTCTATTTGAACCTCCTTAGCCCCCTGATGCTAGATAACCATCAGGCCTGGCCGTATTGGTAAGCCCACCCACCTCCAAGTAACTGGTGCTGGAGCTTGCTGCAATGGCTTCAGTTTTTCTACAAAAGAATGAAGTTAATTACCCCTGTATTACCATTTAGACTTTGCCCACTGGCCTGGGAAATTTATTACACATTTTCTTCAGTTGACCACCAGTGGAGGGAAGTGAAGTGGTGCCAGAGGCAAGGCCTTGGGCAGGATGAAGATTATCTGTTTGTCAGAGGGCCATGTTGGGGCACAGATGCTCATCCTGCCCTCAATGCAAGCTGTCACCCACAATCAGATAATCTTGCAACTACTGGCTCCCTGAAACTCTGCTTGATAAAACTACCTGCTGCCCCTCTGGATTTCTGAAAGAGGCTTATTCACCAGCTGGGTCTATAAAGGAAATGAGTACATCCTATTAAGGAAAAGCCAGGACCTGTGATTCTTATCAGTTGTTTCCCAGCAGACAAACCTGAGGAAGTCACCTGTCAGGCAGGCAGGATATAACGTTTCTTCCACTGATGGTAGGGGGAAAGGGCTTCTGATTCACAAAAATTTCCCCTTTATTTCATCTTTATATTAGATGATGTGTTTTCACAATACAAAGTTACGAGGGCAATTTACAGACTTAGTAAGTGTCTTGATGGTAACCTAGTACATGACATCTCCTGGATACTCAGCTTGCCTTCAGATGGTGAACCTGCTGTCATACTCACAGGGCCAGGTGTCCTAATTTCTTTTACACACCTTGAAGATGTTTGAAGATATTGTCTGCAGGAGTAATTTGCTAACCTACTTTTGGATTAAGGCTATCCCTGGGTAGCAGAGTGCAATTCCTATGACATAAAACCATCCTATTTGCTTTTTTAAGTTTATAACTCTTCAAGATTCTGCTCTCAAAAAAGCAAGAGGCAGGTTTTGAGCACCTAGTCTTACCCTGCTTGTATCTCAACATGTTTTGTATTACTTCTTACCTGTCAATTATTATTATCTGTACCAACCACTAGAAGAAAAAATGTAGCTGGCAGAAAAATGTACTGAATGCTTCCTAGTTGCAGGAGTCATCATGGGGCCTGTTGTACTGCAATGCCAACAGGTTCTGACTTAGTTCCTGTGTCCCAGTTGTGACAGAAATGGCTTTGCACCTTTTCTTGGTCCTGCCCAAAGAACACGTACCTCCTGCAGCACAGCTGCTGCCCTGCTGCACCCCAGAGCATGTAAGTGGGAGGGTGTCACGTTTGCAAAGCTTGGTCTCTGACAATAAAACCCTCACCTATCTTGAAGCAAACTTATTTCCTCCTGTAATAAACACCCAGCTGCCAGCTGGTGGCTTTTTGTATGCTGGAAAACCAGTTGCCTTGTTCTTCTCATTCTTCCTTTTTACTCTTTTCTGCAGCTTGGTGAGAAATTTGACCCTGGTGACGGATGCCCCTGAGCAGGCCTACCCTTCTCAGACTTTCATTTGGAAAAGATTTGAAGAAGTTTTTCTCATTGCCTCTGGACTTATCTGCTATGCACCTGTGTTCAAGGCCTATTTCTACCAGGGGTTGCTGGAGTTCTATGAAGATAATGTACAGTATGTTGAGATAAGAGCTATCCTGCCTACGGTACGTATTTTTTGGCTTCTCTAGTATTCTTTTAAATCCTTATTTCTCTGTAACTTTTCTCAAGCCCTATCTTGAATTTAGCTTTTCAATGTTTGCATACCTGCCCTTCTAAGGATGCTGGAAAACCTTGATCATATGCAAAGGTCTTTGTTGGAGATTTGCATAGGCAAGAGCTTTAAAGTCAGAGAAGCTTTGTTCCTAACAGCTAAGCAAGATACTGACTGTGGCAACGGTGCAAAACTGTGTTGTACAGTCTGACTGGGAGCTGTGTCGGGATCTTGCTGGTTGGGAAGATGTCTCAACTCTGTCTGCACCAGAATTGCCTGTTATGAGGCAGCTCTACGGGAACAATGTCCCATCTTGAATTTCTGGAATAGTTATGTTATTTTGGATCCGCAGCTTATTTCAGAATGATTTTTCTGAACAGGCTAGAAAAACAGTGGGCAAAGCACAGTTTTCCACAGTTTGCAGACAACCTGAAATTTTGGCTATGTAGGTGAAGTACGAAATATGAAGCCTTTCATCACCACTAACATTAACATTGCTTGATAATAGTTTAGTCCTTTCTCCCTGCATGTCAGCTGGAGCTGGTCAGATTGACCTGCATGTCATCCCAACACCTTCCCAAGCACCAGCAAACCACAGAACTGTTCTGTGGATATAATATTTCCTCCTTTCTCAGTGGCAATTTCAATACTTCACACACACCTTTTCCAGACAGTTCTCCAGACCAGGTTCAGCAGGAGGCAGGAGCTTTGGCAGGCAAATGCCTCACCAAAACAAAGGAACAGTGGATGCTCCTTGCTACCCCTTGCTACCTCCTTTTCAGCAGTCCATTGAAACACAAATGAAGCTGCTCTGCAAGGTCCATTGGGCAGCACCCACAGGACCAAGTGGTGGTGGTGGTGAGTTGCTTGTGGGAACTCAGGTAGAAGCTTGCTGCTGGCACCATGACATCCAGCGGATGGAGCAGCCATGCTGATGTCCCGCTGGTGGCCTGACTCCTGAACATGCTTGCCAGCAGCTTCCTTAAATCATTTCCCTTGCATGCAATGGATGGTGGGCTCCAGCCAGCTGCAGATGAATGCCTGTCTGCATCCCGGCAACCGCTGCTGGGCAGGCCTCTGCAGCCACAGGCAGGTGCTGTGACAAATTTGGAGGCTGCTCTGGCTTTGTGCATGCCTCTCCCCCCAACAGCTGGGGAGCGGGGCTGCTAACCCTGCCCCATTGCAGCTCAGGCTGTCCCCATAGCAAAATATGGCTCAGCGTCAGGGGTGCAGCCTGGCAGTCTATCGTGCCTGAGATGAGAAGGGTGTATTGAAAGAAAATAAAAGAAAGGAGAAAAAGGACCACAAAGCTTATAGGTACCTTTACTTTGCTGGGGGTTGGTTGTGAGCCAGTTGCTCTGAACTCAGTCACCATCTGTCTTTGGGGTACCTGGAAAGAGAAAATAACAGCAATGTCAAAATTCCTGCGCAGTGAGACAGCGCGAGTGCTGGCAGCCCCCCAGGTCACACAGGTTTCCGGGCCAAGAGTATCTGCGATGACACGAGTGCGTGGGCCTGACTGGAAAATACCCTGCCTTTACCAGCAGCCCTTCGACGTGGCTGTAATGCCTTTTGAAGAGAGGCTTGGAAGGGTGATTTGCTTCCCATCCAGCCCCTCGTGCTGGCTCCAGGCATGGGAGCCTCCAAAACCCTTGGGCTTGCCTGCACCAGGCAGCTCGGCATGGTGTGAGGTACAGGTGGGCAGGCAGGGAAGTGTCAGCTTGGCTGGAGCAGGGATGAGAGAGGAAGGAAAAACACTTTGCCATGAAAGTCGAGGTGAGCAGAGCGTGGTGGGGACAGAGAGATGCTTATGTGGCAGGAGATCCTCAGCGAGGCTTTGACAACAGCGCTGACACTCCGCAAAAGCTCCCTTAGCAGCAAAGGCTGCCAGAAACAGCCCCTGAGGTAAAGTAAATGAAAGTCAGGATTTAGTGCGAAATGGCAAACATTGTGGGAAGTCCCCCAAAGCCAGCTGTGTTTGCAAATTCAGCTGTGTAAAGTCTCACATTCCCGTGGGCTGCTGCAGGGGAAAATTCCCTCCGAGTGCCTACAGCCGCCTCATGGTTGCTGGTGCCAGCAAGGGGTACAAGGGACATTGCTGCAAGGTGCTGCATTGAAGGGGAAGGAAGAAGGTGGAGTGGATTAGTTGAAGGGTGGAGGAAAAGGGTGAAAGAGAAAAGAAAGGTGGGAAGGGTAAGAAAACAGACAGAGTGATTTCATCCACTGTTTGTGAGCAACTCCAGGCAGGACCTTTGTGGGTTTGCATTGATCGGGACACGATGGATCTATACCCCTGCTGAAATCAGGGAAAAATCCCTGTACAGCCCTGGTAGTGGGGAACTCATGAAGGGAGCTGATGAGACAGACCATATAAAAAAGATTATTTTCCCCAGTTTGCAGCCAGAGAACTGGGAAAGCATGGTGAAACTAAAGGACTGACTCAAGGTCATGGAGGAAACCTCTGGCAGAGGGGAGCAGAAGCCCAGCCCAGCTGGGAGCTTATGGAGCTCAGCTCTTGTGTGCCTTGGGGCTGCCTTGGCTGACAGACTGCCACTGCAAGGCACAGAGCGTGTGAGCTGCCAGACGGCTGGACAAAATGCTCCAGCATTCGATACAGACGTGAGTAAGAGGTCATGGTCTCCTCTGGGTACTCAAGGGCACTTGCTTGCCATGTCTGAACACCAAGGAACGTTTTTCTTGAGTCACACAGGAGGGAGGAAAACCACTCCTTGGCTCCTGCCAGCTGGTAAAAGCTTCAAGAAGAAAATGTTCTGCACAGATCTAAATGCTTTTTTTCTGCCCTGTTGCCAGGACCACAGTACACTGCTTCTTCCAAGGCTTTTGTCAGTTCATTTCTCCCATCTTCCAATAAAATATCTCTCAGCTTCTGCTTGCTATGTGCTTTTTGTCCTGCAGGTGTATGAACTGGATGGCACCCAGCACAATAAATCATGGTCTGTGGCAACCTACCAGGAAGTGACCAGGCAGTTTGTGAAGGAGCACCCTGACTTTCTTGGAGCCAAGATTATATTTACAGCACACAGGTAGAGGCTGAGCAGAGCTAAAAACACCTGTGCATGCCTGGCTATGTTACAGTGAGGGCAGCAGTGGGGAGAGAAGTGTCCAGGCTGTGGAAGGAGAAGCGATGCTGAGGGCTGAGCTGAAGTGCCAAACTCATTTGGCAATGCCTCCATTTGTTGTCAGACCCAGGGTACTGACTCCTGAAGCATCCCCTGGCATGTGGAAAAGGCTGAGGAAGAGAAATCATCTATATAAGCCTGAGTGAGTGCGAAGCAACCAGGGAGCTCACGGCATGCACCAGAGACAGACAAGTGTCTGTGAGCCCTGGGTGCAGGACTGAGCAAGGGGAGGGCTGTTTGCCTGTGTGCATGTCCAAGCCGTGCGTGCTCTCTTCCCCAGCCTGGACATACTCCTCCTCTCTCTGCAGAAGCTGAAGCAGTGAGAACAGTGCCTGAGTATGGGCACTCGGTACTGCAAAGGTCCTCCCGGCAGCCTTTGTACGGTATGTTCGTGCTGCTGTCTGCAGGCAGGCACGGGGCTCTTCTCCAAGTCAGTCAGATGCCATGAAGTCATGTGAGGTGATCCTCAGAAATATAACAGACCCCTCAGCAGCATTTACTCACTCTGGCTCTGCACAATGCGGTTCCCAGTTCAGAGCTGGCTTGCCTCTGGCCAGCTCGGTCTGGGCAAAGCGTGTCTGCAAAATGCACTGTGATGGTTAAGTCTGATAGAACTGGAAGAAATCTAGCTCCAAAGCTCTCTTGATATGCAGCTACTGTCCCATCTCCCAGCAAAACAGTCAAGAGAAAAACAAATAAATTAAACATTTTCTCTCCGTGCCATTGTGCTCCCTGCTTGGTAGATGGGAAAGCCAGTGAGTCTTAGACAAGCGTGCCTCAACTCAAGTGACAGCAGGGTCTAGCCAGGCATTTCCTGGTCATTCAGGGGTTTCCTTTCATAATATCAATTTTCTACTGCTGTTACTCTGGAGACCTGAAGCTGGTTGTCAGATGCGGGAGCAACTTGCATTTTAGAAATACCCCTTGGGGCCCCATTTCACAACTCAAACCCAAAGAAGGCAGGCCCGTGGGAGCGAGCCTCTGCACTGCTTTCTCTCTCTTGCTCTTTAGGATGCTGAATGTTTCCCAGATTAAAGAAGCCATCGTCACTGCCATGGCACTCAGAGCCCACTTCCCAGACACCCTGGCAGGCTTCGACCTGGTAAACAAATTTCTTCTGTGGCTCCGAGTAAACCCCTAGAGGTGCTATATAATTACATGTATAATATGGCATATGTTTTATACCAGAGCCAGATCCTCTGCTGCTGTATTGAGATCAGTGCAAATGAATCACAGATCCTCCAGCTAAGGATTTTGCTGAAAGTAATTGACAAAATCCCCTGAAAGAATCAGTTCCCTACCCCAGAGCATTGTAAATTCAGCACAGTTGGCACCTCAACGATACGTAGCTGGAAGTCCCACCATCTTCCAGAGGATGTTCAAAAAACACACTTCTTTTTTCCCCCAGGTTGGTGATGAGGATGAAGGTCATTCTTTGTGGGACCTGAAGGATGCCCTGACCATCCCATATTCCCTGGGGGTCAACTTGCCATACTTTTTCCATGCTGGGGAGACTGGTAAGGCTGGGGAGACTGGTGAGGACTTGAGGCCTGTTACTGCTTGCAGAGGCACAGAAGCAGCAAGCCTGGTTGTATCAAGACAACTGGGGGAAGGGCAAGGGTGTGTGTATAGGTACACATGTGTATAATCAATTTTCCCTATGCTTCTCCTGATATCAGCTTTTCCCTATAGCATATTCTTGCATGGCAGCTCCTGCCTGCTGCCTCCTCTTGACGATAGCAACCATGTTGTTCAGTGTCTTTGCCCTGTTTGTGACAGGGAGTCTGCTGCAAGAGTTATTGCTGATGCCACATGGTCATTTCCACCTTGGTGCAGTGCTCACCTCCCATCCACTACGGCAGCAGAATTTCTCAGACGTTATTTTATATTTTAAGGTGAAGCAATGTCTGAGCCAGCCTCAAGTCTTAACTGCACGCACTCATCAAAGTAACTGATTGCTGCCCTTCGTTGCTGGGGTGATATATTATTAATGGCCATAATTTATTCAGTTCGTATGGATGAGATTTATCCTGACTGTGCATGAAAGTTGTGTATAACTACTGCATCATACTTATTACATGTTGCCATCTACAGAGGAGATGTCTACAGGTGAACCTAGAGACTCTAGGCTCCCTTTATAGCCATAGACAGTAACAGGCACTTCTAAAGCATGACACATCTCATCCTAATGCACAAACCATTCCCCAGAACTGATTACTTGTCTCCCTTGACTATGAACAGAGACCAGAATGATTAACTTAGCTGTAAGAGCTATACTGTGGATGTCTAAAGCTGGTTGAGATAAGCAGGTATCTTGATGCTGGGTGATGTCCTAGGCAGATTTGGATCCTTGTTTCACTGAAAATGCAAAGTGGGAACTCAGACTATGTGCAACCCTGTCACACTGCAACTGAGACACTTACTAGCAAAACCATCTAGCAGTTTGAGAAGACATTTCCTCACAGCACTGCAGTGATTCTTACCTGTCTCTGCTCAGACTGGCAGGGCACCTCTGTAGACAACAATGTGCTGGATGCTTTGCTACTGAATACCAGCCGGATTGGCCACGGACTTGCCCTCATTAAACACCCAGTAGCCAAAAATTTGTCTCTGAAGAGGGATATTCCTGTAGAAGTCTGCCCCATCTCCAACCAGGTATGTTGATAAAAAACTTAGATCCTGGGGCTTTACCATAAAAGGGGATTTATCATAGCAGCTGGAGCAGCAGGGAGCTGGGGTCAGCTAGATGTTTTGTTGCGTGTAGGCTGGCTCGGATGCCTTTGCAGCACATTACCCTGCAGCCTTGCTACATAGATCCATGGTGTGTATGCATAAGGCTTGTAATTTAGATTCCTGTGCAGAGCAACCTGGGAAGGCAGTCCTCCCTAGTGAAGATGAGGCCCAGAGCCAGGGAGGGGCCTAAAGAGATGTAGTGGAAAATACTTCAAAGCCAAGAAGGCCAGAGGCTGAGAAGCTGAAAGTGCAACTGGGAGTCCTTTGCTTTTGTAAAATTCACAGCCAGGGGAAACTATTTTGCAACATCTTAGCATGGTGCCCGTAGTCCCCTGGGCACAGTGGAGAGGATGCTCTGGGGTAGAGACGTTGTGGTGTGAGCCTTGGGGGAGAGAACTCTTGGTATCAGCTCCAGATGCCCTTTTCTGAGTGTTATGGCAAATGCATAACCCAGACTGTTCTCAAAATGCTCCCAGTCAAATTGTTACAAACAAGTGGAAGCTATTCACCCCACTGGAACTGACTTGGGAGATACAATTAAGAAACCAATCTCCTTGAAAACTCAATGGAGACAAATAGGCTCCTCCAGCAGCAGTTCAGAACAGAACACCCAACACGCTCTGAACACCCCTCTGGAAATTCCTCCTCCCTGCTGACTACCTGCTGACACAGCCAGGTGTAGCACATGTGCAGTCCAGTGGGTACCATAACACAAACACCTGATGTGTACCATAACACAAACAGCAGTAACGTGATGTGGTGTTGTCTCCTACCTTTCCCCATCGAGGTTCTGCTGTTGGTAGCTGACTTGCGGAGCCATCCTGCAGCTGCCCTCATGGCTGAAGGACATCCTGTTGTGATCAGTCCAGATGATCCCCCTATCTTTGGGGCAAAGGGAGTCTCCTATGACTTCTATGAGGTGTTCATGGGCATTGGAGGGATGAATGCTGACCTAAGGACTTTAAAACAACTTGCACTCAACTCCATAAAGTAAGTTACTCCCTTCATTCATCTAGCCATAGTAATGCTAATGGACTATCAGCTTGCTCCCTGGAAACCTGCTGTATTTGGGGTTTGTCCCCAGAGTCTCCTCTGCCACATGAGCTGGTCTTCCATTAAAACAGTCTCCTCTGTGTGTGTCCTCCAAGGGTAGAACATAAGGACCCCAGAGGTTCCTCTGCCCGTACTCATGTGTGCCTTTCTCTAACTCAAGTGTCTCAGTGTATTCGTCCTTTCTCTATCCTTTGTGAAGCTGCCTGTAGCACCTGATTCTGCCTATGGGAGAAATGTTATAATTTTGTATCACTTGACTACTGCTGCCCAAGTTTGACTTGCTCTGGTATTTGCCATGGCCCCCTGGGGAAACACAAGAAAACAATCTACCAGCATGTCCTTTGTGTGTGTTTAACCACTTTTTCTATTTATCTGGACAGCTACATACATCCCAAAATAGTTTGGATATGGTGCCCAGGGTCTTTGTACACATTCTTAGATTCTTGTCTATTTGCCAAATCCCATGCCAGTCCTCATGCCAATCCCAAGTTCCTGCTTGGCCGGGCCAACAACAAATACTCTTGTTCCCTACCAAACTGAACCAAGCCCAGGGGGCATCCGAAAGCAACAGCAGCACTGTGTCTTCTGAACTAGTCACTTGGTGCTGCCCAGCAAATCTCCAGCTTTTGCAGACTGAGCTGTTTGTCCTCATGGTTCAGGACATGTTACTGATATGGCCATGATGCTTCTCGTCCCAGCGTGAGCCCAGACAGCAGGAGCTTGAAGCTCTTTACACTATGTTCCTCTGTGTGGCACATCCTGCAAAGGTTAATCTGTTACAGCTTCCTGCCTTTTCATTTTGGTCACTGATCTTGAAATAGCTGCCCCCTTGTCTGCTGTCTGATACTGCTTTTTGTCCTCCTCACAGATACAGCGCCATGCTACCGGATGAGAAAGCCAAGACCAAAGAGATCTGGCAGAAAAAATGGGACCAATTTGTGGCTGACCTCTCTGATAGCTTTCTGAGGGAGCTTTAGAGGGGAGACTTGTCTTTGAAGGCATTTGGCAAGCTGGAGAGAGCCAGGAACATTGCTGAGAGGGAGACTGCTTATTCTGTGTGACTTGAGCAGATGAATGATCCTCAGAGTCTCACCTGGCAATGGGCAACTCTGGTAAACCAGGCTAAATGGGCTTAATGCTAAGAATGAGCTGCACTATCCTGTGAAAGTCATAGACTGGAGGTAAAATGGAGCAGTAAGCCTTCAGCACAGCAACTAAAGAACACCTCACGCCAAACAGTCAAAACAATTAAAAATTGCTGATGACCAAATCCTGACATCCTTATTCAGGAAAAACATGCTTTCTAATTAGGGTTAGTGAGAGATTGCCAACATGAGGATCTCTGAATTTTGCCTTATCATTACAAAATGCAGACCTTGTCCGGAAACAGCTAAGACAAACATCCAACCATTTGGGCCACTGACCTTCAGGAGAGCAAGGACTGAAAATGACTCTTGTTATGTTTAACCCTGGGCCTGCTGCCAAAATAGCACTGCTAGGTTGAAGAACCAGTCATAGGTCTGATGTCTGCTATTTCAGGACCTACCATGTACTGGAAACGAGCTGATGGAACTTGCTCCCTGAACATTTAAGCCTGGTTGCACAGTGATCATAAGCCCAAAAAGAGGTGCCTTGGTTGCTGACGAGTTTGTTGTTTGGGGTTTTTTTGGTGGGTTTGGTTTTTTTGTTGTTTTTTTTTTTTCCTTTACTGCAATATCTTTTCCTGTTCTCTGGTCACAAGGAACCTAAAACACTTTTCAGCTGAGAAAAACACCCTGGCTTCCTAGATCCAGCTTAATCAAAACTGTCACCTTGCTCTGAGCCACGTTAATGTAGGCCTCTGGGTATGGACCCTTTTGATTTCAGGGGTTTCACTATCATCCTTTGTAACCTAACTCACAACCTGCAGATGTGGCCTTGTTCAGCCTTTTGGACAGATCTTTCACCCTGGTGGAGAACAACTACTCTTGCACCATGAATATTCAGTATTTTTACTCGGACCTTTGTAGTTTCCAGTTCTTTGCAAAAAGATATTGCAGCAACTACACAATAAATAGTGTCTGGACAAACAGACTGACTACCTTTCTTAACAACATCAAAAATACAAGAAGAACTAATAGCAGGGAAATTAGAAATCTTAACTAGGATGCTAAATAAATTCAGCAAAATCCTTCAGCACGTGCAACCCAAGCACACAAACAGGATCAGCCAGCACTTCTCTCTGACTTCAGTGCAATCCCACTGGTTTACATCAGCAAAACAGAATTTACAAAAGATCTGCTGAAAGACATCTCCCTCTTCAGAGCTGCAGATTTGTGAGGGCTGTCTTTTCCTGATCAGACTAGCTTGGGCAAACTGGCTCTCTTTATGTTTTCTGCTAATTGTCCCAAGCTGCCTGGCCACACTATTTATTTCCACTGACCTTGGTTAAAACGCCCCAGCAGGAGTCAAATATACTTACTACTGAAATGGATCAAGCTGAGCAGCCCATGGATCTCATGTTAAATTGCCCACATTTCACAGGCTGCAAGTTCACCTCCAGTTATCAGAAGGGAAACCAAAAAAGCCACAGTACAAACCCCACGACAACAACAAAAAAACCCCAACCCAAACAAAACCAAATAAAACCACAACAAACCAAAGGTGTCTACTCTGCAGAAGCCAGCAAGGCAAACCACAAGGAGCAAAAAGCCAAAACCTCACACACTAACTGAGGGGGTTGAGTGCTTCACACCTTGGTCCTTTTCAGCCACAGCTGCCTCTGCTCTGGCTCTCTGTGCTCTCTCTTCCCAAAAACCTCACACCTTCCTCTGAAGCACCAGCAGCTGCTTGTAGGCTGGCCTTTCCTGGGCTTTGATGCAGCCTTGGTCCTGGGACAAGCTTTAAAGTTGAGGAGAAGGCAGAGAGACACATTTCCTCCTTGTCCATGGCTGTTGCATACAGAGCTCAGTCTGAAGTCCCCAAGGTAGGCTTTGGTCATGGTCATGTAACTGTAAATGCTGACTTGGGAAATGCCTTATCTGCAATGCTGCAGAGGAAAACTGATGCTGACAGGTGGAATGGCTGCTAACCAGTGAGAGAAAGCCCAGTCCATCTGAGCCCCCCTGATCTTTCAGCTTTGCTGTATGTGGACAGAGGAATACCTTTTTGCCACAGGTAATGAGCCTTTTTGCTGCCAAGGTGAAGTTAATCATTTCAGAGCCAGTGTGGGAGGAACTGAGTTCCTCAAAATCCATGTCCCTTCCTTTTCTGCCTCAATTGAAAGGTTTCAGCTCTTCCTGCCCATGGTCCATTAAGGGCTTGAACCACTGATGGCCTTTTGGTTACCTCCTCCTCATTACCTGTATTTGAATCATAGAATCACAGAATACCAGGTTGGAAGGGACCTCAAGGATCATCTGGTCCAACAAGCATCAGGGCTTGACCTTCTGTTTGCCAAACACTTGCTAGGACCAGTTTAGCTGTTGTCTCCAGTTTGTTCTCACCTTCCTAGGAAAAGCCAGTTCTGCACTTGGACATTTACCTGTTTTGCATGAGGAACTATGGTGTGGTTTGTCCCAGTGTCTGGAGCCACCAGCGAGTGATGCTGTTCAGGATTACAGCACAGAAATCACTGGGGCTTTAAAATTACATATTACACTTTGCTGCCAGTCCATTCTCCTCAGTGCCTTGGTTCCCTGCTCACGTTTGTTTTGCAGATACATCACATGTATTTCTTTCTTGCCTGTCTCTTTCAGAACAGAGTATATATTCAAATCTTGTTTCCACTCTGAGCTTGTTCCTTCCTTTTTTGTAAAAGAACTGAGGATGCCTGAGTTTCATGTGAGGTTTAATCTGGAATGTGCAGTGGAAGGGGGATGTTTCACCTCACTCAGTCTGGAATACAATTATGAGGGGGTCTGAAATGTCTTCACAGCATGGTGCAAAGGGCAATTTGATCCAAGGGGGCCAACCACTGTAAAGGCAAGCCCAAGCCACCTGGCAGAGACATGACACGGGTTTCCCCCCCCAGTTCCTCATATGACACAGCAGCTCCATCCATCTCTGAGTGGTGTTTTTGGAGACTCCCCAATGGACATGATTTGCTTGTGCTATGTCTCCTAACAGCTAGACAACCTGAAGACCTGAAGATGAAAGAAGTATTTGGACAAGCAGGGATGGAGGCAGCCACAAGGCTGGTTTGAGGCAGAGCAGGGCAGACCTAAAGGAGAAGGAAGTGCCCCCCCCCCCCTTAAGTCTCCATCCAGACAGAGGACCAAGGATGGAGAGAAAAAAATCCACAGAAATTTCCATGCTGCTTACTTCAAGCTGTCATAGGAATATATCAAGCCTTAAGTCTGTTATCTCCCCCACTGGTGTCTTCCTGTGGCCTCTTAAGGTTGAACTTGTTCAAATGGGAGGTGGATTGAGCTTTGTTTAGAGCACATCGTGTCACGGGTCTATCAGTGTTTTGTTGCACAGCAGCTCAGACCACCTTTGGGGCACTTCAGAAAGTGAAACGTTTGCCTCCTGGTCACTCACCAGCAGGAAACTGGTAATCCAGCACTAAATCCAGACTAATCCAGTCAAAAATCATGCCAATAAAAACAGAGGAGCAAAGTAGCTGGTTTAAGATAGAGATAGGACCAAGTGAGCAGCTTGATCCATAAGTCATGTGAGCCCCCATCACTGCAATGGGACTATGCAGATGCCAGATGCTAAGCATAGACCTCTGGCCATAAAACACAGGGTATAGATGTGTTTTCCATGAGCTCCCAATGCTTACCCTGCTTTGAGAATTAGTCTCTTCACAGGTAGAAGGACACTTCTGTGGCCTGGAACTTGTAGCTCTAATTGGCTCTGTACTTAATTCCTTTCTTTCCAGCCTTGCAGCAGTTGCAATCATGGCAGGCCTATCAAATGTTTTCTGTCCACTGAGGGACAGGCAGGTGAAGGGTCTGGCTCTCAATTCTTCTGGCTTGTCATTTTTATCAGGCTGTGTCCTCCCCCTTGGTCATTACAGGATAAGAAAGGCATTTTACTGTATTTTCTCAACCTTTAGCTTGTCCATCATTCCATGAGCAGGCTGCGGCAGAGAAAGAGAACAGATAAACCAAAGTGGGGGGAGGGTTGGTTCAGGCCATTAGAGCCTCTCCAGTAAGAAGAAGGTATGGCTGCTTTTGAGGGGGATGTTAGAAGGTCAGGAAGGGGGGGGTGATGACAGGGCTATGAGTCCAGGGAAAACCGAGCTGCAAAGTTTACACAGGAACCCACGGGAGAAGGCTGTGGGCAACTGCCTGTTGTGCTTGTCTTTAAAGGCAGCTATGAAAGGGGGTGGGGAAACATTAAGTACAGTGTAGACAGGGGAAGAAGAGAGAGAGTCTCCTGTGGGCTTGTGAGAGACGAGAAGATAGACCATCTCTAAAGATATCAGAGGATATGGCTGTTGCCAGAGGTGCCTGCGGAAAAAATCGTATGGTCCATCCATATACAACATGCAAAGTAGGAAGCTCTTAATGAAGTCCCTGACTAAGTCTCAGCTCTTCGAGGGAAAAATTACACAGCCAGGCATTTAGCCCAGATAGGGCCTGCCTGCTGGTGCTGGGAGGATGGGGGTTCAGCAGCCAAAGCAGGATACTCAGCCTGGCAGCCCCTCCTGCATGGTCCAGACCCAGCCTGTGCCTGACTGCTGGCAAACTCCTTCCACATTGGTTTAAAAATAAGCACTTCAGCCTGTTGGACAGTCTTCCTCGTAAAAATAAATACAACAGTTTTGCCAGCCAGCTGGGAATGCTCACTGGGGCACACCCGAGTAGCGGGGGCACCTCTTCAAGGGTGGGCACCCTGGCTGGATACACAGCTGCCCCCTCCACCAACCCTCCAGTGTCGGAGGCACAAAATTCCCAGGGACATCCACAGGAGGAAAGCTTTGCAAAGCACCCACACAGTTATGTTATCAGGACCGCTGCTGCACACAGAAGAGGGGGGGAGGTTAGAGATCGCCTCTCAGCAGCCTGCACCTCCAAAGTGGAATCACAGAACGGTTTGGGTTGAAAAGGGACCTTTTAAACACCGTCCCCTTCCAACCCCCTTCGTGGGCAGGGACCCCCATCCCACCAGACCAGGTGGCTCAGCAGAGGTGCGCGGTATAGCGGGGGGTAGGGATGGGGCAGGGGGCAGGGATGGGGTAGGGATGGGGCAGGAGGGATTGGGG